>RJWH01004439.1:0-107643 GCA_004363575.1 Solenodon paradoxus | reverse complement strand
CTTCTATGTTTTCACTTTAGTGATCTGCTTGGATACTTTCCACTGCTCTGTCTTCTGGCTCACTAGCCTCAATCAGATGCTTCTCTTACTCTACCACAGAGACCCTCTATTGTGTTTTTTAGTTCAGCTATTGCGTTTTTTCAACTCTGGGATTTCCTTTTGTAACTTTCTCCTATTTTCTCTGTCTTTGTTATAGATCTTATTTTGTTCATCATTATTATCCTAATTTAAATGTGCATCCTTAAGACTGTTTCTTTGACGTGTTTTCAGATAATTTTCTTAATTTTGTTGCATTAGGATTATTCTCTGGGGTTTTGATCTATCATTTAGGTAAATTTCTTTGGCTCTTCATTTTCTTTGTACTCTGTGTTTATTTCTACTGAGAAGACTGAAGACCTTTCTTTGCTTGTCTTGATGTAGTCGTTTTTTGTTAGGATTTGAGGTTGCAGAGTCTAAACCTTGGGGCAGGAACCCCGGCGACCTGAAGCTTTAGGCTGCAGGCAGGCAGATGAGTTCAGCAGCAGCTCCAGGCAGGGGAGGGACAATTGTTTGCAACCACTGGAGCTGCTCTTGTGCTCATTCTCCCAAAACCTGCTACAGGAGTTTGTGCAGTGTCAAGTTCCAGTAAAGCTTTATAGGAAATCGCTCAGCTGTCTGTGCCAGGCTTGCAGACTCTGCCTGCCTACTGCTACCCTGGGCGTTTGTAACCATGAGCGCAAACTGGCTGTCAGCACCACTGATGGCGTTGGGTACGGGCTTTTAACCTCCAACTTCATTCCAATGTCATGACTAAAGATGCTGGTCCCACACAGACAGGAGAGCCAGAGGAGGACACTCAGTAGAAAACAGACTCTCTGTTCTCGGAAAGGCTACTCTCTTCCTGATTCTTCCCATTGAAATTGTTGATTCACAAGATGACAGTCCCTCAGGTAGGTCTGTGCATGTTTCATCTGTCAAATTCCCCTGCTCTCTGCCCTGTGTTCGCTTTTCCCCAGAGTCCTCATTTTCTCCAAACCTAAGTCGCAAAGTAAGGTCCCTCTATTTTACACACCAGGATGTACGTAGTCCCCTCTTCCAGGCAGTTCCTAGATGCTGGGGTACCCGACGTGGAGTGAATCCTCAGTATCCAGTATCATCTTGGGTCATTCCTGATAAGACTATGTCTTCTTAATTTCCTACCATTTCTGATGTTTCCTATCACTTTTCCTTGTGAAGATGCTGGTCTCCTAACCATCAGTTCTTTCTTGAAGGCTGTAGTCTGGATCTAGATGTGTTTTGTTGTGTTGTGGGGAGGTGAACTCAAGATCTTTCATCTTGGGTAGAATCTCTAATGATCCTTTCTTCTACTTCATCTAGTTCATTGAAACCCATCCTGCAGCCTATTTCATCTTGGTTACGATATTCTTCAGCTCTGTTACATCTTTTGGCATCTTCTTATATATTCTATTTGTCGATGCTGTCACTGTGTTTATTCTCAATAAGCATCTTCATAACTATTGTTTTGAACTTTCTTAAATAAATCATTTCATTAAGGATATTTTGGGGTTTTATCTAGTTCTTCTGTTTTGATCCTATTCCCATTTCCCCTTTCCCTGACTCTTTGTTCGTTTCTGTGCATTAGATAAAAGAGCCACATCTTCCAGTGTTGAAAAAGTGGGCTCATCTAGAGATAAGCTATATCGTTGTTAGCATGAGAACTCCAGGAGAGACTGGAGCCTCAATCCAGGTTCACGTATCTGTTATGTAAGACACAGCAGTGGTTAAACAGGAAATTTATTTAAGTGAACGGTAGTACATTTTCAAGGCAGTGAGAAGCGGGTCGAGTTTGAGTGAACATCAAGCCTGTCTTGCCCAGTCAACACATACTTGTGGGAAACCCATCCAGAATTTCTCCCACCCTCACGCCAAAGGCACCTAATTACAATGCATAGAGCCAGCCTGGCAATGTTCCCTTTTCTGGGTTTGTTGCTGATCCTGGGACCACTCCAGGAATTTATTTTATTTTATTTTTGATTGGTGATGGTTGTTCTTGCCATTTACATGGCTAGTCCTTGTTCCTTTGTCCACTCTCTTGCCCCATCCCTCTAGGCTCTCCTACCTAACATTGCTGGACCTTGCCCTAAGTCTTGGTCCTCTCTCCAACCTTTGGTCGTTCAGCTAGCCTATTTTTAATGGCACCCAGTCGTTGAGGGTGTGCTGAGACATGTCAGAGTCCAAAAGGGGACAATCTCAGACTGGGAGCCAGACCCTCAGGCAGCAGCTTTTCAATTGTGCAATCTTAAGTGTCCAGTGAGACCACAAACATAAGCCCGCTGGCCACCAGAGCTAGATGACCTAGCGGTCTCCTTGGAGAGCAGGCAGAGAAACTGGGGCGCCAGAGGAATGTAATGCTGCTTCTAGATATATACTCGCAAGCTGGAATGAGGTAGCGGGAAAACACACATATGGTGTCCCCTGGCCCTCATCTTTGAGAGCCACTCAACAGACACTAGATGTGTGTCAAATCTGAACCTACCTCAAACCAAAGTTCCAGAGCAAGCGTGTTCTGTGCCTGTCCTGGGGATGGTACTCAGTCTGTAGCCATGTCTCTGAGCGTTATTGTAGTCCTATAAGGTGTGGGAACTCACGTCCCCGCACTATCATGGCCAGGCAATAAAGCGGCCATGAAAACTGCGGGACAGACATAAAACTGGGCCATCGGGCCCATGAGCATCTCCCCTGTTGAAGGTATTATCACTCTGGAGCTCGGCAAAGGGAGAATGTGACGAGTGTGCCTGCCCTGCGAAGTCTCTGCAAAGGGTTTAGTCAGCCCTGAGTTATGCATTTAATAAGAAACCTGTCCCTCAGGATTCAGTTGTGGTGATAAGCTAAAAGATCTCTCACAGAAAGACTGACCTCCTGGGTTTCTTGCCTTTTGCTGTGCCCCTGGAGTCATAGCTGTTTAATAATGATTTTTCTGTGTTTGGTTCTGTGGGACCCATCTGGGTAAGTCCCAGTGGCTGCCAGAATCATGCTAGAGAGGCATCTCCTGGCCTCCATTTCCGAGAACACCACCCTAGGCTTCTTGGTGTGTCAAAGCAGAAGCACGTCCCTCAGGGCGGCACTTCTAGTCAGGCAGGCAGGCCTGTCCTACAGAAAGGTTCGGGCTGTGTTTCAGTCCATTGCCTTAACAGTCTCAAGGCGACCCTGGTTCATTTATAGTTCATTCTAGTCTACCCACTTGACTTGTCTTTCTCAAACGAGTGCTGGTGGCGGCACAGCTAGGTGCTTTCAAACCACACAATGAGACACCTCTTCCGGGAGCATCCATGTTTACAGCAATTGTGGTGGGAGATCTTAGTACTTTATCCGTTTCTTCTGTGGTTTTAAGAGATTCTACTTAAGTTAAAGTCGGGGGTGGGGCTTGGAGGTGGCTTGAGAGGGAAGGGCTCCCCTGCTCCTGGCTCCCATACCATCTGTCTCAGTGGGACTCGGGCATCAGTGTTTTTTAAAGCTCCCTGGGTGATTGCAATGGGCAGCAAGGTTGAGAGCTTCTGCCATACAGGATGAGGCCCCTGTCCCAGTTCCCTGTTCCTTCCCCTCCCGTTCTAGCCAGTATCGTGACCTTGCTTCATCCTGAACGCTTCAGGTATGCTTATGCTTGTCTTAGCACGAGCCATTCCTTTTGGAAATCTCTTCCCCTGTACATCTCATCTCTTACTCAAGTCCTTTGCTTAGAACTTCACTTTCTAAGTGACCATTCTGTTAATAGTGCAATCGATCTTTCCTAGCAGATTGATTGAAATTTATCGTTCCGAGTCTCCATGCTGGAATGTAAGCTCTATGATGTCTGAAATCATCTTGAGAGTGTGTGGGACTTTTAAATGTCATTGCTACAGCTGTGTTAATATGGTAGCTATTAGTCAGGTATGATTGTCGAACATTTAAAATGTGGCTAGTCTGAACTGAGGTGAATTGTAAAACACCTACTTCTAAGATTCAGTTAAAAAAAGTAAAATATGAAAGAAAAATAATATATTGTGAAGCAGTATTGGGTTATATTATTATGAACTTCAACTTTAAAAAATACTGGATTTTAAATTACTTAAGGTGACATACTTAAAAACATTGAAGGAATGTAAGATGTAGTTAATCAGGGCTCAGATTTCTTAAAAGTTGTTTTATCATGTTAACATTAGCTCTCTATTCAAATCAGCTTATTTCAGCATTTTCATTAACATAAGAAAATCTTGAATTCTTATTCTAATGGTTCTCTTATGAACAATATAGGGCTTTGACATGTGCTATTTGTAAGAGCTAACATTTTGAGGATTGATAGTACTCAGTATCTTTAATAAATGGCTGGGACTGTTGCAGTAATCCTGAAGTCTCACATATGTAGTTATAAGAGAAAAATGTATGAAAGGAATAACCGGGGAGTGAAGATGTGGAAGGTGAAGCAGTCGCACACCAAAGGAAGACATTAGGTTTGAAGGACTAAGTAGAATTTGTTCACTTGTGCATACATTGAGATGTGTCTCCCAAGGTGTCCTACGATCAGAAAGTTAAGAACTTTGCCCCAGCATGTGCTGACCTCAAAGCCAAGGTTATCCTTTCAGAGTTTAGCTGACTTTCAAATTCCTTCATCTCCACCCCCCTCAAAGGAAGTCACAGAGGGGAGGAAGCATTTATTGAGCTTTTCATCTGTGTAGTTCCCTTGGGCTGGTCCCTGGTCTTGAACTATAAGGGTATATGGGCTCTGCCAGCCCAGTGCTGAAGCTCTAACCGTTAACCAGAATGTGCCTCAAATTGCTTTTAATCAGCTCATTGGAGTTTCACAAATCATGGAAATCAGTGGAATTTGATTTTCAGTTTATTAATAGGCCCAAAGAGGCTGCATAATCAAAATGAGACTGTTTCCAAATCCCTGACCCTTAGCTTTCTACTGCACCCTTTTGGCAGCTCCAAGCTAAAGGCAGACTTCCACGAGACAGGCAGAGTTCTGAAGTCTCCATCTAGAGCTCGTGTTTCTACTGTACCTACACCAGAATCGTTTCTTCATGCTTCGTTAAGAGCTTGTCATCAGAATCCTTTCTGGACTGCTCGAAGGCACATGCTGTATGGACATGCTGTCTTCCAGGCTCCCAGCACTTTGACATTACATTCGAATTCTTAACTAGTCTGTTTTCAGCTTAGGCAGTGAGTTCCAAGTTAAAGCATTGCTGGTTTTTGGATAATTGGTGCAATGGTTTTCTTACTGCAAACAGCGTTAAACTATATTTAAGACAGAACAGGACTTAAAGCAGAAAGTCAGTTTCTTAAAAGTTCTCAGCTGTGGGGCTGAACTTGAAAGCAAAGGTGAACACATTCCAAGTCATAATAAGCTTCTCATAGAATCTGTCTCTGCTGTGCTTCTAGGGTATCTCGAGCACACGCTCACTGGTGAAGTCTATTTAGGGCCCCCGTGACATTTGCCACAGGCATTTCATGATCTCTATGTACTGGGCGGTTGGGAGGTTTCTCTCTGCCTCAAGCAGGCCTCATTTTTTAGTTCCATTTTCATCTTTCTATGGTATACCAGAACATATTCAGTGTATATGCCTAAGTTTTAGATCACATGGCTCTTCTGTTAACCAAGAGATTACAGACACAAACTCTTCTAATTTTCCATTTTTTTAATGTAGAACTCATGAAAATCTATTTCTATGACCAATAATTCCAGGGAAAGCAAATAAGAGAGGAAGTGATTCACTTTTTTCATTTATGTTTGTGGGGGACACAACCAACTGAATAACCCATACACCAAAAATATACAGCTTATAACACAACTTTTATTAGAAAAGTTATACATAACATAGCTTCAACTATTTTCAAGGACAATATTAAACCTGATAAGCAACAAAAAACCAGACTAACAATATGTGTAACAAGAAACTAATGACCTTTCTATAATCAAACATTCAATTATCTACAATGTCTTTTTACAAAGGCAGAAAAATCCATGGTTTACATATTGAAAATAAAGCTGCAGTTTTTTACAATTATCGTTCTTAGGAAACGGAATCATTTAAAACAGTAATTACGAGTCACAAATTTAAAACATTTCACATAATTTTAAATTACTGGGTATACACTGAACTGTGAATTTCAAACGTGATTTATTTTCCCCACAAAAGTGCCAACTCTTAAGCCAGAACTTTCAGTGTGAGTAATTTTGTCCTAAAAAGTTAAGACACGGTTTGATAATCATAAGAGTCACATAATTTCTGGTGCTATCTGGTCTGTTAATAATAAAGTCTTTACTTGGATGTTTTTCTTCACTTAAATTATAGGAAACTGGATACAGGATTTCTGTTGCAAAGCTAATAAAATGAAGTTTCAAACACAGGAGTGTACAGATTGGAAAGAGATCAGTACTACAACTTAAATAAATATCAGAGAAGCCATTAGTTTTTACAGCACTGTCTGCTTAAAGATTAGGAAACCAAGTGTAAAATTTCCCATCAATCTGTCTTTTTAGTTAGCATAGCAATTTCTATTTTCATGATCTGAACACTCAAACTTTGATTTATAGCTCCTATAAAGTCACTTTTTTAGAAGTCATTCTACTCTTTAAAAAGTCTTATTTCCACTCATTTTAGAGCTTTACTAAAACAACAGACTTCAGGAGAGCAAGGTTCATTATTGATTCAAATGGAATGATTTAAAAAATAGACACTTGCCATCAAGTCCTGTCTTTCGGCTGAAGGGGTAAGTTACAGCACAATCTCGCATACCTCCTTGGTCATTATGGAATTACAAAACCTCTCAGACAAAACACCTGTTATTTTGGGCACGTACCTAAACACACTGGTCACCAAGGGGACTTGCCAGGGCTACTCACAGGAAGACACATTCTTTTTGTCAGGGACTCCCACTGTAGGTCTTAATTAAAACGTCAGTCCACTTTTCCTGACAAGTTTTCTTTTCCGATGCAGCAATGAGAACTAATAAAAATCCTGACTTGCAGTTGCTACTCAACATTATCACATGCGCCAGTATTGCACACACCTGTTCTGAACTGAAAATAGTCTTCTGGGTCCACCGAGCACTTGTTCTCTCTCCATCAGAACGCAGACAATCCATGTAAGCAGTTTCCCTTCAAGATGAAATGGATATATTTAAAATACTGGAAAACAATGAAGAAAGAGACTTTGTACAGACATAATTCTAAATTTTCTCAAAGGGTTTTGTGTGCCCTACACAGGGGGGGCAGTTTGTACACACTAGTGAGACGAACACTAGCGACAGTGCATCCGGCTGCTCAAATAATGTGGAACCTTGGTCCAGGGGTTGCAATGATGTCACTGTATGGTTCTTCCTGTGTCAGCTCAATAGCTTGCTGCTTTTTCAGAACCAAGAAGCTGTAGAACTTGGCTGCAGCTTGCTTTCTGTTTGTGTTTCGACATAACTCAAGCAGACTGATAGATTCAGCTCCAGTTTTAGCAAGAGCTCGCTGAAATGAAACAAAAAAACCATTAAATGAACAAACCAATTCTATACACTGGGAAAATATACTGTATAGTCTTTTGGGGGCTGAAGTGGACTTTTTTGGAATAGCATGTGATCTCACATTAATCAGGAAGGTAAAAGGGATGGCATGTCTAAAAAGTAAGAAGCAATGTTATTTCAAGCAAATATCTCAAGTTTTCAACTTGTTTAAAAAATGCCACTATCTGCATAGATTTGCTTTTCATTTTTCCCTCCAGAAAAGTACAAGCTTAGCTGTTCTCCACTGGGACTGGTTTTGTAAACTAACCCTGACAGGGCCGAGCGGGTCTCATTAAGCACTCGTAGGCAAATCATCCTAGGTAGGGGTGCTGATTCATGAGTGACCTGATGAGGTGAAGTGAGCTCAGGCAAGTGCCATCTGTGAGCCTCCCTGCCCTCCAAAAAGGGAGAACCTAACTTACGGGGCTTCTAAATGAGTCTCTGAAATTCTTAGTCCAGGTCATGGGACATGAGGAGCACTCAATAGCTTAGTGACTTCTGAAAGCAGGGTCTGCAGTAAGATGCAGGGACACAGGTAGGAATGCCAAAATGAAGAACCCTCGAGACAAAGCAGTAATGGCCGCAGCCGCAGTTGCTGAAATGTTACTGAGCTGAGAAGCATGTGTGACTACCATGAGTTATAAGATAGGTTTGGGGGTTCAACAGACCAGAAATTCAGGTCTTTTTCATACTCTTGGATTTCCTCATCTCATTATTCCTCATGCGAATAACAGACAACTCTACCTCGGAGTTGAGAGAAAGATGAGATGATGTATATTCCTATTTAAGCACTTGAATGGCATTACGGATGTGATAACCTACACTGCACAGTGATTTACATCTGCTTAACCAAAACTCAGCAGACAGACACAGGGAATCCCATAAAACTCCGCTACAGCTCTGCTCTGCTCTGCAGGACCACCCCAGCGGTGTGCTCGCCGCAACGCTTCCAGGCGTGTACCTGGTCTCACACTCTCCTGGTTACAGAATGTAACTTTGAGGGAGCAATGTCATGTCTCTGCAGAAGCCATTTTCACTAAGACTGCCCTGGCGTACCTGCAGACCATGAAGCATCTGCTGAGTCCTTTTATTCCATCTTCTTTCTTCTTGATCCTGATCACCCCCCGAAGCATCTTCATCCTGAAAGTCATGACCACACACACACACACAAGAGAGAAAGCTCACTATTTAAATTGTGTATTTTGACTAATAGAAATTATACTTGATGATTCTGGGGGGAAAAAAAAATCACTTATCTAGTATGAATTTTGAGATTTGTCTTTCTTAAATTATAAAACAGGCGTCTTCTGTGTCTGCAAGCTAACATTTAGCTGAATATATGATTCTCTATTGATCTATGAGGATGTAGTCTGCACAGCACGGTCCATCAACTGTTGCAGGCTGGTGAGCTGCTGGTTACAGGGTGATTTAAGATAAGGAACTTATGCTGGGATACAAATCGACTATGCCACTAGGCACACTGTTTATTTCAACTGGATAAATATTGCTTTTTTTCCCCTAGATGATTTATCCGCTTGTGGACTTCTAATCACATTGTGGATCACTACCAAAGAGCCCACAGTGTAGCAAAGATGAGCAAGTAGTATTGCTCTATATGGCGCAAAATGGGCTCAGACATCTGCCACTTATACAGATGTGCTTCCTGAGACCTTGTGAACTCTCAAGCTGGCACAGGGCCGCGGCTGACATGCTTGCAGGCTGTGCTGAAACTATATACCACATTCCAAAAAACCAGGAACTTCACACACAATAGAAAGCAGCACACAAAGTTTTTATACCAACTCGACTTTTTATATCAGCTCAACACTAAGTTTAGTAAATACGCAGTAGTAACTCTGGGGCTAAATTTTGGTTTTTAAAACAGTGTAAATTCACAATTAAAAAAATAGAAATGTGAATAGATGCTAATGAACATGTACATACCACCTTTAACCTTGGAAATTTTAAAAGCGTTAATGCTATGTGGAAGACAATTTAAAGGTCTACATATTTGACATGAAATATTTGACAGCATCAAAAAAAATTTTTATGTCTTAACATCAATGATCCAGAGAGAAGGAAAAAAACAACGACTGGGCGGTAGAGGATGCCCCAAGAAAAGGAAATATATTACTAAAGCACCTCAATTTAAAAGTCATTCAAGCCTTTGCTCAATCTAATTTAGCCAAGTCACACCCTACCCAATCTGAGACAAAACCCACAAAAGTGGAAAATGTTTTACCTAACTTCCAAGTCACAGAGAAGTTGTATCAGCAGCAGATGCTAACAGCTATTAACCACAAGATGAATAAAAGTGGCTACAGTTTTAAGTTAATCAAGAAATTATTGAAAGAGCAGTTTCCAAAGGGAACAACCCATGAATTATATAGCATACCTTAAAATTTGACATTCTTAATGGTATAGATTACTAAGATTTTGGTTAAATTTTGCTTGCATTTGAACATTTTCCACCATTCCTATACTCAATGTTAATCAACTTAGTTCTAATATTAAGAGTAAAGAAACTTGATAAAAGACTGATTTGCAAAATCTGGGATGAGAATTTATTCCTCAGGTCTTTTTTACAATGTGCTTCCTTACCTCCTCCTCTTCCTCATCTTCTTTCTCCTTCTCTTTTTCCTTCTCTTTTTCTGGTAGAAGTTCTAACTCTGGAATTAACTGACATATATTTGGAGGCTCTTCTGGGGGCAGCTCCACAGGAGGTATTTCCATCTGCTCTACCTGCTGAGGCTTACAGTAATAAAAGCAAGGCAATTTAATACAAACATTTTAATGGCAGTTTTATGAACGCAAAAGAAATTAATCCATTATATTACCCTAGAATAAAAGTATTTAAAAAACGAGTTTGTTTTTTTTTACCCAAAACTTCCTGTATTATTTTAGGGGGAAAAAAAGAAAAAAACAACAAAAAATAGCCAGAACCCACAGACTCAACAGCAATGCAAAAGTTTTAATATTAATTAACCTGGTACTATCAATAATTATTACATAAAATAGCCTTAAGGTGATTATAATACAGCTTAAAATAGTAATTTGGGGACAGGAAGTAAGAGCCTTAGCACTTCCATGACAGTAAATAATAGGAGTGAGAACACTTGGTCCAGCTCTTGATTTTCTTTCCTCTACTATTTATAGTAAGCCTGAGAGAACATTTGAAAACAAGTATCAAAGCAAGGGAATAAGAGAACAGCTGACAGGAGTGGTACTGAGTAACACTGGGTACCCATTCCCATTTATGAGCATATACCGAAACATACTCTTTTGACAACTCCCTACCACCAGAGGGCATAGAAAACTTTCTTAGAATTTGCCAGAGTATTCTGCCAATACTTGAAGGTTGAGCCAAGTTTATCAAAAAGCCTCCCTTTGCTCAGGTTAAGGTGCAAGATAAACTGGCTATCTTTCTTACACCACACAAAAATAAGTCAAAATGGATTAAATTCTGAACATATGACCTGAAACCACACAACTCCTAGAAGAAAACATAGGTGGTGAGCTTTCTGACATTGGTTTTGGTAATAATTATTTTTGATTGGACACAAAAAGCAAAACAAATGGGACTACATCAAACTAAAAAACTTTGAGTAGCAAAAGGCAATCAACAGCACGGGAAAAGATATTAATGCTAATCAGATATTTGGTAAGGAATTAATATCCAAAATATATAAAGAACACAACTCAAGAGCAAAACCCAAGCAATCCCTGCGACAAATGGCAGAGGAAGCGAAGAGGCATTTTCCAAAGATATCCAAATGGCCAATGGAGTCACGAAAAAATGTTCAGCATCTTTAAGCATCATGGAAATCCAAATCTAAATCACAGTGAGATTATCACCTCATACCTATTAAAAAACAACAGACAAGTGTTGTCAAGAATTAAATAAAAGTGAACTCTACTGGTGAGATGGAAATTGGAGCAGCTACTATGGAAAACAGTATGGAAAATGAAAACCATCTATGGTCCAGCAATCCACTGCGAAGTAATAAGTGAAGGAAAACGGAATCACTATAAATTACTGTCTCAGAAGACACCTGCACCTCTGCTTTCACTGATGCCCCTACTACAATAACCACTGTAGGAAAACCACCACCGAACTGGTCAGCAAATGACAATGATTCTCCGCAAAGCACAAAAATCCTTCTGTTTTAGCAGGAAGTTTTTTACTCAAAACATAGTCAACCCTTTCAGAATTTAGCAGGTTCACTATATTTTTGCTTTTTAAAATTTTATCTAGATGTTTGTGAAAGGGAAAAAATAAACCAGAACCACTTCAGAGCCAAGGGTGCTTGGCAACTTGAAATACAGACTTGCAGACTCCCTACAACACCGTCTCAACTGGGGCTCAGTGTCCTCAGATCTCCACTGCCACTCGCCACCTCCACGACTGCTCCTTGTTTTGGTTCTGTTCTAAGCGAGATACTTCAAAGGGTTCTTGTCATGTGACTTACTACAACCAATGATCGAAAATGATTATCTGAACAGCCCCCAAAACCTTGAGGGAGAGATTTGTCTACCTACAGGGATCACAGGCTCGGGGTCAATTTGTCCTGCTTTTCGCTTAACTCCCTGAGGTGGCGGCGGCGGCATGGCTGATTCATTCAAGTTAGTTCTGCTGGTCTCAACCACGGACTCCTGGAGGCGGCTTGGCTCTTCAATAATGGGCTCATCTGGGAAAGGTCACAAGAAGAGTAGGCAGGTCACTCAATCTTCAGCAACATTTTGCTACCAGTCACTTTTAACGATGATGCATAGAACCTTTACTAATACTTCCACAGATATTCATTTATAACAATATACTTAAAAGTGCAAGGGGGCCTTAAAAGGACAAATCCCATTTCCAGTTCAGTGAAGGACAGTCCTTTAGGTGGATCAGTCAGTTCTGAACCTAAAACTTTCTGGAAACACAAGGTTTCAAAACTAACAAAGCAGTCACTTCCCCACTCAAAAACTTTGTGTTTGCTTCTGATTTTACTTAGCAAGATACAGTTAAATAACGAATTACAGTCAAATGTTGACTTAAACACCATGAGAGAATTATTCCAGTAACACAGACCGATAACATCACGCTGCTGCTGCTGCTGCTGCTGGTCCTCTCTGGGGACCTCTGGATTTTCAAATTCTTTGAGGAATTCATCCAAATTATCAGCTTCTCCTCCTTTCCTCCTTTTTCTAAGGTCTTCAGGAACTAGTGGTGTAAGACACCGTGTAAAAAGCTGTAAAAAAATTTAACAAAAATGTCAACTATAAAATAAACCAATTATAAAAAAATCAATCAAGTCAGAACTAAAAACCACTAACATCTCTTGTGCTTGTCTGTGCTAGTATGATTTTAATCACATAATTTAGCATGATTTCGATTTGTTTTTAAAGTAATAATAGACTATCAGTACAGTTTCATCATCAGATATACCTCATAACCTTATTTCGGACAAGTCTGGAACTTAAAGTGAGCAGAAAAGGGTCTGTAAGTGAAAAAGATCCTCACAGTCAGAATTCTCCACTATGTAAGACCACCTATGTTTCAGTCTGAAGCAAGCACCCAGAGGCTGCAGCAGGAAGGCACAGAGCCGGCAGCGGAAAGAGCTGAAGCACCAGGGGCTCCAGCAGGGAAACTACTCTCTTTCAGAAGTGCAGGCGGCACCATGTTTAGATTAAGTTTTGCTCAATATACTATGATTTAAGGGGAAAAAAAGAGAAAGTGCCATATAGTTGAAAAACATTTGCTAAAAAAATGATTTGCAAAGGCTTTAAAAGTTTATGGTCAAAAAGTATATGAAATAACACATTCTGGAAGCTGCAGTACCTTCAGTAGTCTGTTGTTCCACAAGGGCTGAGCAGGTAGGGAGAAGAGCTTTTCCACACCCCCAGTCTCTTTCCACATCATCAATTTCTTGGTGGGTGGTGCCAGATCCAAAGTAGTAACAATATCAGAATAATCACTAAGTTGGGCTCTGATTGTTTTGCTATCCAACTCCTTGACACTGTCAACAATTAGCTTTCTCTTCCTCTTGGCTTTTGTTTCTTTGACTGAAATGACAAAGAAAGCCATTTCTAAGGACAGCATAAAATATATAGCAATCAAACTGACTCATTCTATGCCCTGCTTTTCTTACACACCTACTAGAAAAGCTAATAACCTCATGAGCATTTGTAAAATCTGTTTTCACTGATGTTTCCCAAACACCATTTAGAATAGCAGCTGGCACACAACAGGTGCTTAATACAAATATGTACAATGAATGAATCTGTATAGGCTTTTAGCATAAAATGAGTAAAATAATTCAGAGCCTTCAGATTTTTTGCCCATTTAACTCTATTCTATAAATAAGGTTCATATCACATTTGATTCAGAGTTAAGAATCAAGTCCTGGGTTCTGAGCCAAATGGCCATAAATAAATTATAGCTAACCTCACTTAAAAATACAGCCAATCAGTTATAGGGACTGTAAAACACTTTGTATAGTGTCTGCCATATACTGAGTACTCCAGAAAAGATTTGAAAATTATACTATGATTTTTCAGTGGAAAAATTACAATCCATACATGGCAGTGGTAAAAACTGCCTGAAGTGAAACAAACCCAAACCCAGCCACATGTCAGACCTGTAAGTCTGTCCTAGACACTTTTGGGATAGTCATTCCTAATGCCTACTACAACCTCGTAGAAAAGGAAGCACAATCTCAACTAAGATACATAAAAACTCATAGGATTCATCTTGCTAGACGTAAGTCATTCTAAATAAAATGCTCATGGCTCAAAATTCAAAAAGACATTATACAGTGACAGTTTCTGTCCATCTGTCCTCTAGTTACTGAGTTCCCTGCCCTTAAATTTGTAGAAGTCCAAGTTCTTCCAACGCTGACAAAGCATGGCTGTCTTAAACACTGCAGTAGATCCCCCTTACCTCATTTATATTCTAATACTTGACATTAATACAGTGCTCATTTAATTACCCATGTTACCAACTAATCTTGTTCTAGTTAAAATTAATAATTGCATTTTGAATTATACTATAGCTGATAATAAGTATTCTACCTCACTTTAAAGTTTCACATCCAAATTATTTCAAATTGCCTCTCAAATAAGCACTAAGACATAGAATACTGATTTTAGAACATGTGATATCTCTAGTTTAAAAATATTTTTTAGATTTTCCCAGACTGTAGTGCAATTATAGTGTCTAGAACTTCAGAAGATAATTATTAAATTTTTACTTTATTGTAAAATGCCTGCATTGTTTTTGAATTGTTAAACATGTGTATCTGCTAGCATTCTGGAAACCCCAAAAGTCTGATACATAGTAACAGAAAGTTTGTTGCATACTTTTATAATTCACAGCGACTTCTACACTCATATTCTATATTACTCAAATAAATTAGCAAATTAAAGAGTCTATGACAGATGATTATGAGAAAGGCGCAAACAGCAGATTAGCAGACAGAACCAGAACCAGAACCTTATGTTTTAAGTTTTAAGGCAAAAAACACATTTGCTCACCAGTGATATCAATAGGTTCCAAAGCAAAGGCTTCTTCCTCATTTGGAACAAGTGTTGTTTGATCAGTCATAGTTGGCATGGGTTCAACAGGATCCACTGAATCAGGGCTATCAGGCCCACCTACTATGAAAACAAAAACATCACAAAGAGCTTGGGCATTTTATATACATGCTACAAACAGGAAAAGAAAATTCCTCTGAAAAACAAAGAAATCCCATTGGTACCAAGAGAAGTCCCTCCAGAGTTAAACCCTACTGGCCAAAAAAGGAGTGGCACAGGGTAAAACAGGTAGGAGATTCAGAACTAGCAATCAATCATAACACTTTTAAAGATCTGCATGTCATTAAAAGCTGGAACGTGTCGTTTGTGACCTTCTATATGAAATCTGTTTGGATGCTATATACTCATTCCCAGATCACTGAATATAAAATGCTTACGTGATACGTTATCATCCTCATCCATATCATCGTGTGTAGGCTGTTCTGGCAACATGACCCCGGTCTCAGACAAGGCAGGGGGATCGTCAAAGATACCACCATCATTATTACTAATTAGTTTGTCATCTGAAATAGAGAATGTAATTTAGCTGTAATTTGGGGGGGGGAAAAAAAAAAAGAAATCCTAAGTGAAATAACAGCCAATCACTGAAAAAAACCACCCAAATGGATTAAATTAAGAAAAATTAAATGTGTTCTATTTGCATGTTTCTCGAGTGTACAGAAGTATAAAACAATTAGCTTATTAAATTTCTTATTCTTAATTCATGTTTTCTAGTTATCGCTATTTAAAATATTTACTTAGCATTTACGAAACACAAATAGAGCAATTTTAAGAACTAGTAACATTGAAAACCCCGAACGAGCACCTCTGACCAAACTCAGATATTGTTAGAACATATTTAGGCAACAGTTTTACAGGAAACTTTTCTTGTATCAACTGGTCGCAATCCCCACATCTATACCTAGAGTGCTTCTCAAGACCCGGAATCAGCAAATGCTTTAAAACACAAGTGAATGAAGAAATCGTGAGACTAACCATCATGCTGTGACCTACCTAATATACCCCCATCATTTCCTTCTCCAAAATTGTCATCCTTATATTGGTCTTCATATTCTAAATGGTTAATCTTCTCATTCAAATTGCTGGTGCTCTGTTCAGGCTCTAATAGTAGGTTAGAAGCACTTGTGCTTACTAACATGTCGTCATCCTCGAATGCGCTGCCTTCTCTCATCATCTCACGGTCATCCATACCAAAGTCACCTAAAAAATTTTTAGACAGTTGAAAAAGTCAGAAACATCAGTTACAGAAAACAGAAAATGATTTCTTTTAATTATGATGACACATTTACTTACAAAAGTTCTATTTATCTTTGAGTGTTAAAACACGAGATGGAATTTTCAATCTTTAGCATCTATATTTTATAAACTGATTCTGTTGGAATGACTAGCAAATACAAATATGAGATCTAAACTTAAGTTTTCCTAAATGGTTGAAATATGTATGTTAGGTTATATTAATATTCATAGACTTTCTGCAACTGTGAATTTAACTTTTGTTTTTTGTTTTGTTTTGTTTTCAAACTGTTAGTAATGCCAGGACATAATTATAACATTACAGGTAGTGCTAGCGATTTGTTTCTCTATTACCAAAATCATTTTCTTGCAAGATACTGATGTTCCCAACTTCTTCTCTCATGGTTATCTCTTCCACTCTACTCTGGTTCAGGCTGAACTGCTGGGCCACATCGATGTCACTTTAAAAGAATTTTAAATACATTTTAGTTAAGTCTCATTGTAATGTACTTATGAGGAAAAATATCCTAATTCTCTTAAGGAAAAAAATAACCCAAATCATACCTACAACCTATGAAGCTTTAGAAGTCTTAATATTTAATACTATTTAATAAGACCTAAGAATCTAATGATTTTGAAGTTTATTTAATCTGTATTTAAATTTTAAAATGATCAATGGCCAACTATACTGAAATCACTGTATAAGGCAACATAGTTATAGAATAATAACTCAGAAATGTGTAGGCTAGACAGGCATGGGTTTCCATCAGGGCCCTGCAACACGTGGACTCTGAAATTACCTGGCGCTTTTGAGACCGTTTATGATGCTAATAAATATTATAAAAAAAAAAGTCATTAAACCTGAATATGGATTACCGCTGGTCAAAGTAATAATCAGACTTTTTTCAGCAAATCAATGGCAAGGGAAAAAACAAGAGGGATTAGAGCTGTTACAGATTCTTTAGAGACAAGGAGACAGATCAACTAAATGCAATCTGTAGACTTTACATATTACTAGGAACATCTGAATTGATTGGATGAAGCTAGATGATAAGAACATGGGCTTTATACTCTTATTTCAACTTTTTAGCTATGTAAAGTATTTCCATGATAAAAAGTTTTGTATCAAAATTTAGTTAGGTTTCAAATTTTTTAAAAAGCAGAGAAATGTGTCAAAAAATAATTGGGACTTTATAAAACAAATTAACAGACAAATCTCAACAATTCACAGGATGCAAAACTGACGATAGGAGTTGGGAGAAGACGAGGGAAGAAAGAGTTAACAAGGTGTTGGTAAGCACACTGGGATTGGGATTTCCGTGGTGAGTTTAGTGTGAAATGCACAGAGGTACAAATTCAAAATCCTAAATTGCATACAGAAGTGTGAAATAAAATAAAAACATATTTTAAAAAAGGAGGGAGGGGTGGGCGAGCTTGGCATAAAGGGTTTCTTGGTTTTCACTTATGCCAACTCCATACATTCCATGGCAAGTTAGTCAATTTCCCTTACATACACAGTAATGACAGCTGGATTTTGAGGACAAGGGGGAAACAACATACCACAGTATTCTGCTATAAGGGTTATCTCTCTATAACTGTCTTCTTTTAAGTGTATGTTGTGACAATTCTCTGTTCTTCACAAAAAGGTATCTTGTTTGTTTTTAAAAAAATGAACCAAAACTATGGCTGAGCATGTACCAAATGACTTTTATAGCTCTGAATAAAAATCATGAAGCAGTAATTCCAGTTTACTGATATCATTTTGTATAGATAAGTCTTAAGCACACCAGAATTTTCATATCTAGCGATGTTAAAACTGACATCTTTTATATGATTTTCTCCAAAGAAACATTTTTAGGTTATACATTTCATATTTATATCATGTCCAAAATGAAAGCAAGGGCATTTAAGTTACATGTGAACTAAATGCCAAAACACTGAAGATTAATAAAATGTCTTTTAAATACCAAGTCAACAATTTAAAAAAAAAGACAAACTTACTCTAAGTCAGGCAGTGGCTGATCAAAGTCATGAAATTCCTCAGGTAAAGTAATAGCATTATAAGCAGCTTCTCGATTTTCCTCAGGCAAATCAACAACACCTGGAAAAGAAATGTTACGCTTGAAAGCTTGGCTACACCGTGGGTTATCAAGGGATCAAAGGGAGGTAAAGCCAGTATATTTCCTAAGGCTATATTCTAGATAGATTAATAATATATTCAAAGTACCCAGAAGGACAAGAACTTTTGGTTTTTTATACTCGTAAGCCATATTACTTGCTTTAAAGAGCAAAATATGTCAAAGCACTAATTATTCATTAAGCTGATGTCTTTAAAAGGGCATTATCAATGAGGAAATATTAATGTTTATATATAAGCATGAAATTTATGAGGAAAAGAAATGACTCCAAAGACCCTAAAAGTTTAAAAGGATTTAGTTGTTATAAGGGAAAGTGAGATTACATGCTTTTAATTTTATATTTTTCAAGCTATAATATGCATTGCTTTAAAAGAAAATAAAAAGCATGCTAAACAAAATGCGTAAAGTAACCACGTGTTAGAAATGACTGAAGTATTATATCCTCTGAACATTTCACTTTTAAAGGGAATCTTAGCTCTCAAAAAATTACAAGCTTTTCTCCTCTGGAGTATTTTAATTAGAATAAAAATTTCATCAATGCTTTAAAAATTACAGAATGATACATGAATTCAGATAAATAACCTACTATGTATGCAAATGGAATTTAATTACTAGAGTTGAATTTTAGAATCTAGTACTATCCAAAACAAAACAATCGAAAAAAAACCTAGAGATCATTTAATAAAAAGTCTCACTAACTTAAAAGTGAGTTTGATTTTAAGAATACATTAAAACCATTCAGGAAAAAAATTAAAATCTGAGTATTTCCTTTTCTGAGCTATATTTAAAAAAAAAAAATCACATAGTAATGTCAACATTTCAACCTGAAAACTCAGTTCTACTAAGTTAATGAAAAAAAAAATGGTTAAAAGAAAAAAAGTAGCTCTTATTAGGAGAAGGTGATTTTCTTAACTCCGTAAGTAGAACAGAAGTAAAGCAGATTTCCTGCAAGTTTGCCCAATTTTTGAAGGCTTACTTGTGTTGCAATGAAGACAGAGCAAAACATACTGACCTCGAGTATTTGCTTAGCAGTGTCAGATTAAATACAAGAAATTCCTAAGTTAAAAAAAAATTGGGGGGGGGGGGGGCAACAATACCTGGCCGAAAAGCCATCTTTATCTTAATGAATGCCTCATTACAGTCTGCTAGGAGGTATTTGGCTTTTCTGTGATAGATTCGAACTACTCCCAGGAGGAGATGTCCTGATGTTCGGAGTGCCATCTTCACCTGTGAATAAACAACATTAATCTCATGGATGAAGTTAATCTCC
The DNA here is from genome assembly GCA_004363575.1 of Solenodon paradoxus. Lineage (NCBI taxonomy): Eukaryota > Metazoa > Chordata > Mammalia > Eulipotyphla > Solenodontidae > Solenodon > Solenodon paradoxus. The sequence goes on along the minus strand of RJWH01004439.1, from coordinate 87,915 downwards.
TGGTTTTCGAGGTAACCAGAGGTCAAAGCTTTTATTTTGTGCAATTTATAGGCAATTTTGCTGCATCTTTTCATATTTCTTATTTGAAGGTGCCTCACATCATCAGCTCTAATTTTTCCCTCACCTTTATTTGTAAACCCCAAGTATTCCCAAAGGCTAGACTGGCAGTAAGTCATGATTCACAAAGATGTGAAGGTAGCTCTGAAGCTGGTACTACTGTGTCCCATGAACTGCTATGAGTACTCTAAGAGTACATGGCACTTTCAGTTGCCAATCTGGAGCCACTGGTCCTTGCTTTGTTAGGGAAGTGAACGTCCCCAGTCTTGAAGGACACTTATCTCACTCCTCTCTACTAATATGATTGAGTAGCCCAAGCCTGTTAAGCCAATGAAAAATAAGGGTGAAGTATGTCAGAGTTTCTGTCAAAGATTTTCCTTTTAAAAGAATGCACCTCTTCCTCTGCCCTTTCCACAGCTTAGAGTGGTTTATAGAACCCTGTAACCATGAGGCCTAAGTATGACGAAAAGAAGCCAAGAAACTAAGTAAATCCTTGGATGGCATCACTGCATTGCTAAACTAATCCTAGATCTTCCTATTTCCAAACTTCTATTAAGTAAGACTGCTCATTTCCTTATTTTCCCAAGGTAGATCTTAATCAATGCTTATGTGGGACAGAGTATGTGGGATGAGATGCAGTAGTTGAGAAAAGAATGAGAATTAACACCCAACCTAAATAAACAATCTTAAAATCCTCTGGGTAGATTAAGGAAAAATTGAGAGAATAAGAATATGAACTCAAACCCCCCAATAGTTTTCTAAATCATACCATAAAATTTAATTCTAAGATAGCAAAATTTATCACATGATAAACCTCTGATATGAAAAACACCCATTCAAAACGCTGCTAATAGAAAAAGAAATCTACTTTTATGATTGGGTCTTAGGAAATTTAAAACTAACATTAACTGTACTTTCCACCTAAGGATGGACAAGGGTGATGTGGGGTGGCTCTTGCCATTATCTTGTTCAGAATTAACAATTCAAAGAGGTAGCCTTTGGGCAAAGGGTCTCTTTCTGGATTAGTCTGGTTCAGAGTTTTAGAGTAGGTACAATGAAGTATGGCATTTTGGCTTACATTAAGAGTGCAGGTACGAAAAAGAACATGAGCTATATCCAGGGAAAGTTCTGCGGAGGGTCCCAGTTGTTTTTCTAACAAGGAAGAGGGGAAAGGAGAGAGAGAAAAGGGAGGAGAGAAAGGAAGGAAAGGAAGGGAGGGGAGAGAAGGCATGCAGTTGCAACTGAGTCTTATCTGACATTTCTGACAAACTAAAGCAACATAACCCCCATAAGAATCGCACACCATGATCAAACACTAGAAAATTTCAAGTCAATTCACCCTGTGGCAGTATCTACATTCTACCACAATAAAACAAAATGAATCAAATAAAAACCCACTTAAAAATGGTTTCTAAGTAATTATTTTCTATCACACATAGACATTCTACAATCTTTCACATTATTCCTGAACTGTAAATCTTATTTTGCGGCTAATGGTGCATATCTTCAAGAGTCCAATTTTTTCTTTTTCCATTCACTTATCCAAGTATACTCATACAAACAGAAAACGTCCTCAAACAATTCAACCAGCAGTATAAAGTGCTGCAGTCTCTCCAGAGAAAATATTAATGCATAAGTCAGTAGATCATCTGATACATCAATTATATTCCTAAGCATCAGTATTAATGAAAGATAGATGCGAACAAAAGATTTAGCAAATGTTTACTAAGTGGTTATATTTTTAAAAGAGGAAAATGAAACCACCTCTAATCTCACCACCTAGAGAAATCTTTAAATATCTTGACATGCTTTCAAGGCTTTTATGTGTGCATCCACACATAATTTTTATTTATTTTTTCTGTGTATGTGTGTACATAAAAACTGCATAATCTTATTTTGTAATGAATCTGCATTTAGGAAAAGCTTGGTTCACAGAATTAATATAATTTTTTAGCAGTTCTACTGTACAGAACTAGAAATATAAATCCCGCAAAATAAACAAGTAAAATAAAACACGCACAATCAAAACAAAGCATTACAAGTTCACAATCCTTTATCTGAAATCCTAGGGGCCAAGTGTTTTAAAAATCAGAGTTTTTTGAATATTATAAAGGAAATGAAGTCCATATACAATATATTTAAACGTTCCAGAGAATCCAGAATAGCCCTCCCCAAATCATCCACATTACTATTTTTATAGTGAATTTAAAAATACTCAGATGATTTTACTTCAGTTAAGTCTATTTTCAGTTTTTTTTCTATTTAATTTCTGGGGATAAGAGACTATGACAATGCAACCATTAAAAATGATAGATCTATGAACATAGCTTTTTCTGAATGTGGTCGTGTTACAAAATGTAATGCTGTTTTTGTGTACACACACACACAGAGGAGAAAAATATGTGTATAATACATACAAGTCTACAAGGTATATCAAAATATTAAAGGTTGAAGTGATAGGTCCAAAGGTTACTTATTTTCCTCTGTAATACAGTGTTCATTTTAGTTTTCAAATCAGTATAGAAGTAACAAGACAGAAATGTTCTTAATACCAGTAAATTTTACCAGGTGTAACTCTAAAACTAGTCAGAAGTCCATATCCAGATGGGAACTTTACAATTTACTAGAAGTTTTACTTCCTCCATATAAACACATTTTCCTACATACTTTTCTGAACAAGTCTCTGCTACATCCCACATTGTATTCCTTTGAGATCGCTTTATTCTTTCAGCAATAAAGAATAATTATTTATTGAACACATTATGCCAGCAACGGTCAACTGACATTCTAAGGGCAGCTCCAATGCTAGTGCAGATAGTTGTGATATGGAAGGTTTTCTACAACTGGTGATGCATACGTATATGTGTGTATAACTACAAGGCCCAGCAAAGGACCTTTAAAATACAAATATACTACACATTTAAAAATTATAAGACTTATTTTGAGATTAATCTTGCATCTATTTTTGAAGTCAACAAGTCTATCTTCAATGAAATGCTAATGATTTTAGTAGATGTAACTGTGTCTGTGGTTTTAAAGTCTTTTTTTGGCATCACAAAAACCTGTATTATTCTAAGTTGTAGTATTTGTTTTTATTTTTTAAGGAGAGAGGGAGGAAGGAAGAAGGGAAAGAAGGAAGAAGCATTTAAAGGGAAGGGAAGGAAAGAAGGGAAGGAGAGAGGGAGGGAAGAAGCATTTTATTTATTTTGGTCTTTCATCCCAGCCCCCAGGTCCTGAGGCAACAGTCCTTGGGTTTTTCAAGGTCTGCAGGCCAGTGCCGCAGCTGCCTGCACCAGAAGGACATATCCCAAGTTATACTATTTGTGAAACCCAAGAGTGAAAACTATTATTTCAGAACACTGCCAGAGGATGCCAATAAAAGCTTCTGTAGAAACAGAACAGAAACGGGTAGATAAGGTAAGGACATCCTGGAGGGTGGTTCCATTCTAGTGGGAGACAGACAAGTAATTCAGTATTTAAGCGAAGAGCAGAGAGTACAAGTTCTGAGATAGAGGGAAAAGACTGGTAGCCTAAGAAACAAGAAGGAGGCCTGTGAAGTTGAGGTATGGACGTAAGTGGTTAGGGTACTATCTACAAGGTGGATAATATAGTGAGAGCTGGCCCCTGCAATTTGTTCTAATTAATGGGTCCAAATTTGAGAATTTCTTAAGCTTTTAAATCAAGAATTCATATGAATATATTCAGAATAAAAATATCTAGAAAGTCATATGTAAAATATCTGCAGTCTGCCTGACTTCATGTTAACCTGTCATGAAAAGAGACAAATGAAAATATCTGTGTACCTGAAGAATTTTAAAAGGGAAGAGAACATATCAAACAAACTCTGGATAACATTCTTGACCTCCCATTTACATAGTTTGTTTACCTAAAAAAGTTGCCATAGAGCTCTAGTTCACATGTCAACAAATGACAAAGTGAATAAAAATATCAACCCTAAACATACCTTGGGTGAGATGATACTCTCCACACTGCTCTCTAGGTTACACTCAAACACATGGGCTTTGGTTAGCTTCTTATCCCAATGGGCCGCTAGCCAAATTTTGGCCAGCGGCCCTCTTTTACTGAGGACAAAATGTGCGTAGAACATTGTGCTGGTTTACTATAAAACAGGAGGAAACCTGAGGAGGAAAAAAAAAGTTAATATAAATACCCTGAGAATAAAAATACTCAGACATATAAACATTTGAAAATAATTTTCTTCTTTTTAATATGAGAATTATGAAAGGTCTGTGTGTAGCATGCCTTTTAAAACTTTTTTTAATTTTGAGGATAAGAGAAAACACCCCCATATTAACAGTTGAAGAAACGAAGAGTCAAATCACTTTCATGCTCTTCTGTCATCCAAAAATGCATCAAGAAACACCTTTTTGACATTCTATCAAGTATCAATTTCATTCCTATCCTGATTACTGACTGTGGAAAACAGTCTGCTTATTAGACAAAAATTAGAAAAGATATTCTTCATGGGAAGAAAAAATGTCCAAGAAGAAATACTCAGACACAGATGTTAATGAGGAAAATACCATTTTTAGAACACCATTAAAAGCGAAGATTCTAAGCTAAATTCTTTATACAATAATTGCTACTTCATTATAAGCATTATGCGAATAAGCATTTCCCATTCTACCAAGCAAAGATAAGTAGGTGGGTTGGTCCCATTTGTTGGTGAGTAGTCTAAAAAATATGAGGCTTTAAAAGGTAAAAGCAACACACACACACACACACATTTCTCAAGTCGGGAACTTGAAAGCACTCATCTACTTATAATGTAAATACTAAATTCAAGATAATGCTAACAATAAAAAATTTATCTTACAAGTAAATAGTCTGAGAACTATTTTATTTTCTTTCAGCACACTAAGATACTAACACATTTAAAAAAGGAAGCATCCTGAAAACTCAGCTTGGAGAGTACATTTAACTGTTGAACTGACATTTCCTTTATATCACTTACTTTCCCCTTTTCACACAAGCTTAAAAAATCTTTTGTCAAATAAACATTTTTTTCTAAAATGTCCATGACTAGAACCAGATATATATCATGCTTTTGTAGCAATAAATTTAAATACACCCATTAATACATGAAAAATACTTTAATAAAAAAACTTTTGTCTTGAAATTGATTCAGAAGGTCCCAGAAATACTTAGTGCAGAAGAAGCCCCTTATATCTTTACCCAGTTTTCCCCCATAGGGACACAATATATAACCATGATACAGTATCAACACCAGGACACTGAGCCCGGTACTGTGTGTGTGCGCGCTTCTACGTACAGGTCTCTCTTAGTGTAGATTTGTGTAACCACCACTAGAAATAAAGACAGAGAACTACTGCATCGCCACAAAGCTCTCCCACTTGCTCTTGCTTTGTCATAATTGCTTCCCTCCTAAGCCCCCACACACCACCACTGCTCATCTCCAATTTTGTTACTTTGAGAATGTTATGTAATTCACAGTATGTAATTTTCAGACTTAGCATAATCGTTCCTGAGATCCATCCAAGTGGTTTCATGTATCAATAATATGTCCCTTTTTATCACAGAGCAGCATTTCATGGGATGGATATACCACAACTTGCTTAGTAGCCATAAACTTATTGAAAGACATTTGGTGGTTTCTAGTTTGGGGCTATTTCATATAAAGGTATAATTGTTTTGTAACTATAAATTTTCATTTCTCTGAGACAAATATCCAGAAATATAATTACTAGTAGGGTAAGTGTTTATCTAGTTTTTAAGGAAACTTTAATGGAACGATCAAAATCCTAGTGAAATTGCCTTTATAGTTATAGGCAAGATTTTTCTATAATTTATGTGGGAAGGTAAAATATATAACATAGCTGAAACTATCTTGAAAAAATATGATTGGGAGAATCAGTCTACCCAATTTCAACACAACTATTTACCTACAGTATCTAAAATTGTGTGCTAGAAAGATATACACAGATCAATAGAACAGAACAGAGAATCCAGAAACAGGTTCATACAAAGTTGAAGTTTTCTTTTTCTTTTTTTTTTTTTTTTTTTTACAAGAATGCAAGGTAACGCAAAGACAGAAGGATAGTCTTTTCAGCAAATGACACCTGACTGGACAATATTCCAAGCAAAAATAATGAACCCTGACCCAAATCTCACACATTATATAAAAATGACTTCAAAATCATAGACTTAAATGAAAAACTATAAAATTTTTAGGAAAAAATCTGAGTGAAAAACCTTTGGTCCTAAAGTACAACCCATAAAGAAAATAACTGATAAACTGGCTTTAAATTAAAAAGGTCTGCTCTATGAAAGAGACCACTGAGAGAACGTAAAGACAAGATACAGAATGGGGAAAAATTACAAACCATTTAAAGATTTGGACCTAGAATCCTCAAAATTCAAAATTATCTTTTCTTAAAGATAAAATGCTTGCTATCACTTGCCATTAGAAACATTCAAATTAAAACCCAAATGAGATATCACTGCACACCTATTATAAGGGCTGAAACATGAAGTAGTGGCAACACTAAAAGTTTGGGGAAGATACAGAGAAGCTGTATCTCTTATATACACCAGGAGAATATAAAACTTCTATTGAGTGAGTTAAAAAAACAAAACACACAAACCCAACAGAATAAATTCTCTCTAAATGAGCACTTTGCTTATTGTCTCATTTGAAAATTGCAGCCATTCTTTGCAGAGATGTCTAGAAAATAGGTATCAAATATATTACAAGCAAGAGATTGCATACTTATCAAAAAATTTTGGGAGGTTGGGGGCTAGGGTTGTGGTACAAGATCAATTCAGTTAGGTCTGCCTCATCTTCATTTTCCATCACTTAATAGCAAAGGGTCCTGAAATTCTCATTCTCTGAGCTAGATGCTTCCAGGGGGTCATTAATTCACACTAGGAAAATTTTCTCAAAAGAAAAAATAAACCAGGCTCCATCAAATGTCTAAGTTTGGAGTTAAGAAAAGAACTAAGAAATTTGCAAAGTTCCTTAAACTAGGAAAAATTCAAGCCAAACACTTGATGGTAAAAGCATTAAATAAACTATCAAGCTTATGTGATATGCCATTTTAGCAGCATTTATAGATCAAAAATATGCTTACCATAAAGAGTTTTCCTTTTTTCCTATGTTGCAAATTAGTGCTTCCACTTTAAGCCTCAAAGTCAGGGCAAAGCTTAGGCTGCCTGTACAGCAATATAAATAAAGTCTACAGGATTTTAGAAACTCAACATGGCAGTGTGTTCTTAGGTGCCAAGTTTCATTACAGAAGACAGTTGTGCTCCAAATAAGTAACCTCCTTAATTAGCTACTAGATGCCACATGACAAATACTAAATATGTGCTTAATAAACAAATGGGATATACACAGTATCTCATAATTAACTTATGTAAATAATTCTGGAGATTTTACAAATTAAAACTACTGGCTTTTCTCAACAGGTGTCAGTAGCTCATGGCCAGCACTTCAGCTGCCAGTCAAAGAGACCCTGCCTAAAATATCCCAGCTATGCTAAGACAGAGATTCCTAAATAGATGCTTTCTTGGCATGGGGTGGGGGGTAACTAAAGCAGAGTACTGCTAGTACTAATCTGGGAAACAATTAGCAAAGGGAAATCACCTTAATAACTAAAGGAAGCCTGCAGCAAAGTGACTGACCAACTACTGCTTATATTTATAGGGAGAATATATTTATATGGAGAAAATGTAATCAGTTGCCTTTAAACCATTTCCCCTCCTTAGTACTATCAAACTAATATTTAAAAAGCTGCTCACTCTCTGTAGGTGTTGAAGATTCTAATTCGGCTAATGCTGAATAAAAGTTCTTGGTACAAAACCTGCTTTTAGTCCTAGAGCAATGTTTAGCAATTTCATAATTTCTCAAGTTTTTCTAAAGCAGCAAACAACTATTTTTCATTTGACCCTAAAATCTGTTTAAAGTCTGATATGAAATAGCAGCAAGATTGATATTTTAAGACACATCAAAGATAGCAAAAATCAGCAAATTTCTTTAAGATCTTTCCAAAAGATCGACACCAAATTGTGGCTCATGTTTTTACACTGATGCTAATCATTATCAATATTCTACTTACCTTAGACAACAGGGTGTAAGCTGGTATGACCCCATTTGAAGGGAAATTTGGCAACATTTTGTGAAAATTCCTATACTCTAGTCAGAAACTGCACTTCTAATATATCTTTGGAGATGTATGATATGAATGACAAAAATTTTTTTTACAAAACCTTACTAAAAGCTCCATTTCATATTTTGTATGTCCACTCCCCTCATGACAGTCCCATGGCAAGTATCAGTTCATTTTAAGAAAACAGAAAAGGAGAGCATAAAAAAAGTACCAAATATTACATTATTTAATGTAAGCTGAACTGAACTTGAGAATCCACATTTCCAAATACAACACTGTTGCCTTGCTAACATGGTTTTTAATAGCAAAACATTACAAATAACCTATCTGGTCTTTAATAAATTAACACATTCAAAACAATTTCATGAAGCCTTAAACAATTTCATTTACATATATTTTAAAAAGGGAGGCTCTCTCTATATATTTACATGCCCTTGCATAAGCTTACGTAAAAATCGGTAGAATACAAATAAAACGGATGGCACTGATTACTTTTGGAAAATTCAGGGAAAGAGAAGCCTATTTCTTTGTACTACTTTTCTACAACTCTGTGTGCATACATATATAAATCTCTTATTCAAAGTAATAATTATAATGCTGGTTGGGAGTCAAAGCACAATCTTGCTTTCATTAACCAGTAAGTTAAGCTTGTTAAGCCTCGGTGTAGTTCGGTTTCCCTAACTAAAAACCTGGCAATTTGCTAAGCTTGGAAAACCTAAGTCAGATAAGAAGAGATACCTCCTTGGGAGAATGGAGGTGGGAGATCAGGGACAGAAGATATAGGCTGCACACTAGAGCACATTAGAATTAGTAGTACGAGGTTAAAATTCAGTTCCCCTCCTTACTTGGTTTTGTAATGCTGAGTCCTAGTTTTCCCATCTGTCAAATGGGGTTAATATTCACCAAATAGTATTATAAAGAACTAAACAAAACAACAAACCTAACAGTGCCTCTATAGATGGAAACAGTAACTTGGGAAAAAAAAAAAAAAATCTCACAGGAGAACATATACCAGTCAGCATGATCAAGCCCAATTCTGACATGACACTTAAAGAAAAAGCGATCTTTATCTCAAGAATTAGAACTGTCCCTTCTTTACCAAAGTAAAAGATAAGATTTCTCAGGATTTTTGTATTCCGATAAATAGTAATTTATCAATAAAGAAATTCTCAATATGCAACATATATCCCTCAGAAAGAAAAACTCAGTTCTAACTGGTACTAGTTACCTTTATAATTACAAAAAAGGTAAAAGTTTTCCTCTACCAATCTAATTCTGACTCCTACACAAAATGCACTGTGCGACCTTTTTAGTTATGCACTGCTGTCTACCGCAACTATCAACAAACTGTTAAATAATTTAATAACTGGGCATGGCACATGTCTTCTTCAACGTCTCTGCGAACATAAATATTAGTTGCCTCCAACTTAAGCAAAGGCTAGAACTTAGGAAAGCTTCTCCGGATCGTCTCCCAAATTCTGCAAACTCACATCGCTTACTGGTATTTACATTCATTTGATGAGAATGAGATTCACCCCCCCCCGCCCACTCTGGAAATCAGTGATTATCCTAAATGGCAGAGAAGTAATGATTAACTTTCGATTGCAAAGAGAAGCCGGCAAAATAAGCCTTTGCCAGAAACCATTAAATACACAAGCGCATTTTTAAGCCAAAAGACAGTTCAACAAATCATAAATAAGGTGGCTAAACTCTCCAGTGTTTCCTTCTTTCAAATTTGAAGTCCGCTAAGTCTGGCAATATAACTACAGTGTCATCTCAAGTATTGCAGCAGACCATTCGCAAAGCTTCACTCAGCGAGGGGGGGAAAGGGAAAAAAAAAAAAAAAAAGACACCAAGCATTGGTTAGAAACACACACCTTCCCAAAGCCTCCAACAAGCAACAGCCTAACATCAGAAAAGTCGAGGGGGTAGGGGGGCCCGGCGAATAATTATGCTAATTTCCTAAGAATCAGCAGCATCTTCAGTTGGTGGCGCTTTCTATAGGTCTGCCCCATATTTAATATTCCTAATGTAAAAAATTTCCGTAAAAGAAAGGGCGCGGGGAGCAGCAGCCTCTGTTCGGCGGCCCGCCCCCAGCCCCCAGCCCCAAAGGCCGCGCGCGCACATGTCTCCGAAGCCCCGCATCCAAGCCCGGCGGACAGCTGCAGCCGCTCGGACCAGGCAGCGCGGGCACCCAGCCCGCTGCCGCCGCCGCCCGCGGGTCCGGCGTCTGCCCGGACAGCCATCTTTAGCCGAGGGGAGGCGGCCCGGCGCCCAGAGCGGGCTTGTTCAAACCTCCTCTCTTTCCACGGCCAGGCTTCCCCCTGCCGCCTCCAGGAAAGGCGGCCCCCAGAGCGCCCCGCGCAGCACCGGCCCTGGGGGCCTGGGAACGGACCAGAACCATTTGTTACCAGACAAGGGATGACGCGGGCCCAGGCTGCACCGGTCCCCGCCGAGGGCGGGCGCGGGCCGCAGGGGCCTGGGCAGGCGGCGCCGCCGCCCCGGGCGCGGCGAGAGCCGGCCTCTCCCTCGCTCTCCCGCCCCCCGGGTCCGGGTCCGGTCCGGGTCGGGATCCCAGGCGGCAGGACGGCGGGGAAGGGGTGGGGGGAGGGAGCTGGAGTGCACGAAGGGGTAGCCCGAAGATCTCACCTTGCTCTCCGCCGGGAGTCGGCCGGGCCGGCAGGTAGGCCAGGGGAGGGGAAAAGGGTCGGGGGAGGGGGCGGGGAAAGGGGGGGAGCCCTCGAGAGGTGTTGCTACCGTGCAGCTCCCGCAGCCGCCACAGCCGCCGCCTCCTTTCCGATTCACTCAAACAAACAAGATGGCTGCCGTTACGCCGCGGCTCTTCCTGCCGCCCAAATCTTCGGTTCAAATCGGCAGGATGTTTACGGTCAAAATTGTACCTGTGCGCCTGCGCAGCCAGTCTTCACGCTAGAAGGAGCAACGCAGGCGCAGTGACCATTTCCTTTTGTTTGGAACCCGCCCCTCTGGTTCTGCAGCCCCGAGCTGGGCGTGCGCAAAGGTGATTCTGTGGCTAGAGGGTTTTCGAGGTTGGCGGAACTGACAAAGAGCGCACGCGCAGTGCTTGCCGCTGAAGTCGTTTGGCTTTAGTTTTCTGCTGGCGCTGGTTTTAAAGGCAAGAACTGTTTTCGTGCAGTTTTAGGTACCCGTGACACAAAAATTCGTTTTCATGGTTCTGTAAGGATGTAGGTAACACAAAACCCTTAAACAAGCGTCATAAAACGTAGAGATTTATTCATTCAACCTGTATTTATAGACGGTCTTCTGTGACCCACAAACTTGCGAACTAGGGTCTGAGATAAGTTGATGAATAAAACAAATATAATACCTGCCTTCCGGAAGCTTGCAGTATAGTTATGGAGGAATATTAAAATTTTGATAAATGCATACTTGTGACATGAAGAAGCATCCAGAAATAAGAGGTGGATCTGATAGTGGAGAAGTTAAGGAGTGGAAGAGAAGGTCTTCCCTGAGGACCTCTTAGGGGAGCTGGGATGTGAAGGTTAAAGAGGAAATAGCGTGTGAGAGAGTCCCATGGCAAGAGACAGAAAGATGCAAATAGAGGAAAAGCAGGAAAGTTTGCACCGGACGCTAAGAGAAGCTTCTGCGTTTTCGAACGACCATCTAGGCATGTTGGGGAGAGGACTGCCTAGATGCATATGTGCAAATGTAGTTTTTTGAAGGATTGTGCTTTTGGGGGAGATAATATCATTAGTAATAGGCGAATGATTCCTTATAGGGCGGTAGTAGAGGGGTTACAAGGATAACTCCTTTGATATTTGGGGCTTGAAAAATTAGGCGGACCGGATTGGGGGCCATCCACTGAAAGAAACAGATGGAGGAGACTTATGTGAGTTTTTTGTTTTGTTCTGTTCTTGGGTTTGTTGGTTTCTTTTTAAAATTTGTTATCCATCTCAAAGTCAAACTTGTATAATGTCATTGGTTTCATAACTTCTCTCCACTTCCACGCCTGTTCTTAAATTAATCCACAACACAGCCAAAGGAAACTTGGCAAAGATGCATGCGCGTATGATCACTCCTCTTTAAAAACTTCCATATATTTTAGATTATTTTCCAAAGTGACTTAGATGATAAAATGAACTAGTTCCTTTTCCTCTTGTCCCAGTTTCCTCCCCTGCCTTCTCTTCCTTACTGTGCTCTAATCACTGTAATTTTTAAATCCTCAAAGGCACACAGTCAGCCTTCCTGCCTCAGGGTTTTTGCACGTGCTATTTCTTACGTTTAGAATAGTCTGGCATTGCCACCCTTTCCCTTGTATACAATTAATTCTTAATCTTAACTCTTTAGCTCAAAAGTCACTTTGTTAATAGAGTCTTCTCATATATTCTGGATTATTTACAGTAAAACAATTATCATTAAAAAAAAAAAAAAAAAGGTCTCCCAGATGGGCTCTACAACATGACTGACAATTACTGCCTGTATGTCAGTAAATAAATTAGTTTCTCTATACGTCACGTTTCTAATCTGAGGATTATATACAGTGAGAATTTGTGAATTAATACACAGAAGCTTTTGAATATGTGGCATATTACAAGTATTTTATTACTCTTTTCACCATCGTATCACTGTTATCCTCCTCTGTACATTTTTTTCCTTCTAAAAAATGACACTGAGAACTAGACAGAATGCTCTTAATCCGAGTGGAGGTTAGTGAGATTATCCTCTTTTGGTAAACATACGTAGTATGTTTAATCCAGCTCAGTCATGTGCTGGTTTTGTAATTGCCTGTTTGGGCATTTCTTTCTTTTTATTGAGGTAACTTTGATTTACAAAATAATATAAGTTTTAGAAATGTGGGTTCAGTCTTCGTATGATAATGCATGCCATGCCCACTACCAATTTCTAACAATTCTCCAGCCCTGTCTGTGACCCCAGGACCTTTTGCTCTCATCTGCCACCTGGCTTCCTTTCTGTTAGCGTCTGGTCTGTCGTCAATGTCCAAGGGCTAGTTTTTTGTTTTTTGTTTTTTGTCTGTTCATTTGCTTTTTTAAAAATTTTATTCTGTGTATGAGTGAAATCATCTGTCCGGGGTATTTGTCTTTCTCTTTCTTATTTATTTCATTTAGCAGAATCCCCTGGAGTTCCATCCATGTTATTGCAAATGGCAGGATTTCATTGTATCTAATTTTTTTTTTTACAGCTGAGTATACTGGAATTTCTTTAAAAAAATGGATTCATTGTTTCTTTTGTTACATTGCTCTATGCAGTTTTGGATATTAAATTCATACTTCACTGTGAATTTCACACCAAGCCTCTTACCAGAGTGGTTGTGTCTTTTACCACCACCTTGTCCCCTCCTTCCTTCCCTTTCCTCTCCCATCCCCCAATGAAGTTTTGCATCATGTGAATTTCGTTGTGATTTATCTGTTTATTTGTTTTGCTTTCTTATACTCACATTTGAGTGAAACCATCCTGTACATCTCTTTTTCTCTCTGGCTTAGTGGCACTTAACATGATTCCCTCCAGTTTCACTCACAGGATGTTACAAAATATTTCATCTTTTTTAACAGCTGCATAGAATGTATGGGATTTGTTAAAAGATGGCTGAATCATCTTTGGAGAGTAGACACATTTTAACGTGTAAGGAAAACTGACATTTAAGTGCATAGATTCTTCATTGTTGGCAAACAAGGAGCCTAAATGGCGGATCCTTTCTGGGTTTTTAACAGTACACCGCACGACTCACCTTTACCTCTCTTGTGTGGGTCCAACAGGTGGATAAGAAAGTGGGCGGTCTTGTACGCTGCTCACTCGGGTCACCTGGTTTGGTCTTGGGACAGGGTTCTCTCACTGACTGGAGTCCACTCACCAACTGATGACGGCAGCCAGAACTCAAAACTTCCTTGAGAAAATACTCTGTTTCAGTAGGGAATTTGGGGGGTTCTCTTTGTTCTTTATATTTTTAAATGGAGACTTTACGAAATTGGCATTGAGTGTAATTGTTGAAATCCCCAGCTGGAGAGTGAGAGGATTTTAACACTTTTACTATTTTCGATATGATTTTTCTCAACCACTACAGATTAAGTGCCCAAAAGTTTTAAATCCTTTCTGCTGGTATGGTTTGAAACAAGCTCAGTGCCAGCAATTGTTGTAGCACCTCAAACAGTAACAACAAACTACACTGAAAGGATCAGATTCTTTACAGTAGAAGTTTTAATTTCTGCCAGTGAATATTTAATTCATCACATCAAAATAACACGTGAGAGTATCAGCTACTAAATGACATAAAATGAATCATCTGGGGAAAGTCTCCAGTTAGGTTAAGGATCACAGGGATGAGACCATATTGCAGAGCGAATCCTTTTCCTTATCAGTATTGAATTTCCATTCCAGTCTCCTTCAGTTCCAAACTGTGGTCACATGAGTGTGCAGTGCAACTTCCTGGCTGTCTTATTTTACATTGGTTTTTAGAGTTTTTGTTAGTGGAATCACAGATATTTCCTCAATTTGAATTAAAACCATTCTGTTTTCTTAATGTCTAGTGCCAAGATTATTCTAGCATTTAGACCAACAGTCTTAAATTTTTTTCTCTAAGTTTTTTCTCTACCCTTAAAGGATAGTTATGAATATAGACTTTAGGTTCACATTTATTTCTTCTACCTCCCAGATGTTTGATCATCTGCAGTTTTTACTTAACTTTTCTGGGCTTTTATTTCTTTATAAAAACAAGACAATACTTTTTATGATTGTTGAAAAAAATCAGTGAGTTTACAGCTCACCTTGGAGTCTTGTTAAAATGCAGGTTTGCATGCAGTACCTTTGATTAGGGTCTGAGAGTCTGTCGTTTAAAAAAAATTTAAAGCAACTTCCATATAATTCCTAGGCTTCTAGTGTGTGGATTACATCAAGGAACAAGTAGTTCAGTTTCTCTGAGATCAGTTTTCTCTTCTGTAAAATTAGGTTAATTATATCTACACCTTCATGGCTGTGGTGTTTATGATACGACATATCTAAAGAATCTTGTATAGTGCTTAGCATATTGTTTGAGTTCAACAGAAAATAGTTGTTATTTTAATATTATTAAAGTTACTATTGCTGGTATTTGGATGTTTAACAACATGCTTATTTTCATCAACCCATTTACTATTGCTTTCTCCTGAGATCTGTTGATTTTCTCCTTCATTGATGAGCTTATTCTATGTTGGGTTCCATGACAATACTGAGAGAATTGCTTCCCAACAGCTTTCCCTTTTTTGTTAGTTTGCCACATGACACTCAGCTAAAAGATTACATTTTCCAACCTTCTTTGCTTTTAGGTGTGATCAAGTGAATATGTTCAACTCAGTGTTATCTGAGTATTCCTAGATTTCTTTAAAAGGAAGGAATCCACTCTTCTCTTTTCTTCATCTTGTTGTTTTGAATGTGGATGTGATGACTAGTGCTCCAGCAGCTGTATTGGGCCACAAGCATAAGAGTTATATTAAAGACAGTGGAGCAGTGTAATAGACAAGCTTGTTTCCCTGATAAGTTTGCGGAGCTGTCATATAATCCTTCAACTACCTACCTTCATGTTTTTTTGACATAAATGATAAAGTTGTCGCTTGATTTGTTGTTTGTTGTTATTTGCAGCTGTTTCTAATCCTCAATGACATAAGCAGGCTGGTTCAAGTGCTTTATAAGAAACAAGGGATATAAAAATCAATGTTTGGTCTATAACTTCAGGCAGCTCAGTTTTCTGTGTCATGTCAGGGGTCTTTTACAGGGTCCTGTTTTATATCACACTGAAAGAATTTTATCATCTATCAGTTTCACTTTTAAGCACCATTCATTATTGTTTTGATCATGGTTATAAGTCTCTCACCAAGTGTGTTCTTCCACATCTTTGACATATATTCTATTCCCTTAAAGACATGGCATTTTAAACTCTAGGAAAGAAAAATTAGAATCTGTAAATCAATACTTGTAACCACTTCTTCAATATCTTTCTTTTTGCTTTCAGTCACTAACTTCATCAGAATTGAATTTGCATGTTTAATTCCAAGACTTGGTGGATTTTTATAATAGACTTTTGGCTCACTAGCAATACACAACAGATTTTCACCAAAGGTTACATTTCATGTTATCTGAAGTTGTCAGTAATTGGTGAAATTGTTATTTCCTGAAAAGCAGTTATTTCTCGAAGATGCTGTCTCCAAAACCAAAAACATTTCTTTTTTGCCATCTTAAGGCAATATAGACAGTCTCTGCTTATCTCAGTCAAGTCATCAAGGTGAAAGGGTCATAAATTACTGGGAAAGAATATTCTCACTAGCACCTTTTCCTCTTTAGCATTATGCTGAGTATAGGTAAGTATGGCTGCTTCTTTGGATGGTCCAGAATTAACCCCCCTTCATTGGTAAAGGTGCATCTGATATAAAGCTCTCTTCTTATGCAATGTGTGGAATTAACTGGATTTAATTTATGGTAAAGTGTTACTTTGACCACTGATATGATTTTGAAATACAAAATAAAAATTTTTTAAATGGACAAACTGTCCTCTGCATCATGGAGGGTCAGTTTAAAAGGATAATGGTAAGGAATTACTCATTTTAGATATGAAATTGTATTGTGGTTATATATTTTTTAAGAATATCATTATTTAAAGATGCATACCAAAATATGTACAAGTCAAATATTGGCCATTCATGACCAAGGCAGGTGCAGAGCCGGAAGATCACAAATGTTCAATCGTGTGGGTTGAAAATCCAGATTAAAAAAGTGTAGCTTGCCATAGGTTCATTATTAGTAGAAATAAAAAAAATTTTCATACCTTGAGTTGTAGACAATAATAGAGTTTATTTCTAATACTCAAAACTTCCCCAAATACCAAAGGATTTTGGTGTGCAATTTAGTTCTCAGACTGATAATCAAAGGACTACTCTGGATTAAATGAAAAGTTAATGGGAGTTAAAAGCAGGTCACTACAACACAAATTCAGTGTCTTTGAATCTTTCGTGATTCCTGGATCTTTGCAAAATAATATATATTGATTAAACAGCCTTGGAAAATTGGCTGACAACTGATCATTTGATTTCTTTTGGAAGTCAGTAGACCTCTGACATTTGTATAAAACAAAAATATCCCACGCAGAATTCCTATGAATAACCTAGAGTCAATGTGTCAGTCAGAGTATAGGAGAAATCTCTCAGTAATATGAATAGAAAATTTCAATATAAAGAATTATTTAATGATGACTTAATAGCAGAGGTTTAACTACTAAGGGAAAAATGATTAATAGAGGACTAACAAGTAAGCAATAAAGACAACTCCACAGAATGCAAGAAAAGCAGATAAAGAGGGTAGCTGTTCCCTCCAGAGCTGAGGCAAAGCACCCATGGAAGGAAAAGATTTGGAAGGAAGCCAACGCTGACCTCCAGACCCTATGGGAAAAGTGATGGCAGAGAAATCTGCTGGAATGCCACTATTCTGGGCCAAGTGGACATCACCTCTTAGGACCCCAGTGAAACTAGGTGGAATTCAGCCTTGTGGGATGCTGGTGAAATTCACTGTGAAGCCACTGCCGGTAAGAACCAGGAAGAGCAGCCCCGCCTCCAGCTAGTCCCTGTCCCACCCGCTGCTGACACAGCCTAGAAGCCTAACTTTGCACCAGCTGACCAAGGGGATGTGTTTACAGTCCTGCGCCTGTAACCCCACGCAAGACCAAGAAAGGTGGATTTGGAGCTGAGATAAGATAAATTGATTAACTGTCAACAATGGTGATTTGTGAATATTCGAGGAAAGAAGTCAGGAATAAGATGGCTTCTGAGGGAAACAGGAGGTTATGGAAAACACAGTTGCAGTCTGAGTAATTTGAGGACAAAAGCTGAGTAAGGGCTGAACCTGGACACCTGCGATAATTGAAAATTAGATTATGTTGGGAATTATCTGTGAACCAAACATTCCCCAAGCAGGAAATTGGAGAAACCTCAAAGGTGATGCCTCGAACAGCTGGTACACTAGTGAGTGTATTCTAGAGAGAGTGTTCTGTTGAATCAAGAATTGCAGGTATCATACCCCTGGTCTGAGTTGTTTATTTTGTCTGGGAATACTGTGGTGAAGGAAACTTGAAATCCCACTGGGCCTACTTTTGAGGACCTAGGGAAAAGAACACTTTTCCATTTAGGGGTGTACTGTATCAGTTAAGAATGCCCCCATCCCCATATTTAATTATTAATTCTAGAACATTTAATTACCTCCTGTAACAAGATCTGGAGGAACAGCTTCTTGGTAACCTCAGAGACCTGCACGTTTTGTGTCTTTCTGCTCTAGCATCCTCAGAATACTGGCTGTGGCTTCATGGCTGGAACAAGTGCCTGCTCTTCTACACACCATTTCCCCGTTTAAGACAAGGAGAAAGGAGTCTTCAAGTGCATCTGTGCCCAGCAGTTATCATGAGTATCAAACTGTTTGACAAACACTTAGTAAATCAGCTGTGTGCCTATGTGTCAGTCTCTGAAATTTAATGATTCATCAAAATATGTACATCTGGACACTTTAGAAAATCCTACAAATCCGAATATGTGACTTCTTCGGGTTTGTTTTTCCACTCTACACATACCCGACTGAACAGAGCAAGGGCTTTCTCCAACATTTAGCATAATTCCTCTGCCCCGAATCCTCTTGGTACATTCTGCATATTATCCTATTTATTTATATGTACTGTGTAATACATTTAGGTTAACATTTTATTGAATGATGTTTTGTGATAGAGTTTTCCCTTTAAAATCCTTTTAAAATATAATTTCTGTTGATGGTTGCAAAGATTTTATTCTTTCCATTTTTTATATTCTAATAAAATAATATGTTATATAATGTGAAACTTCTATTTTAGGGGGAATTCTCTTTCTTGTTAGGACATGGTTTCCATTTGAGCAATGGATAATTCATAAAAAGTTGACTTTGATGGCAAATGAAGACTGTCTCTTTTACTTACTTTGAATAATAATGACAGTTTCTCATTATCTAATACCTTCAGAAGAGCTGTTCATGCCTCTGTACTTTCTTGGACCAAGTCTTAAAAATGCATGGAATAACTCAAATAAATAGAAAAATACCCCAGTGTATTCCAAGTGCAATATAATTAATTTACATATGATGATAACCTTGTAATGTTTAAATATGCCTGAAAAAAGTACTTGGTCCTATTCAGCCTCTGATCCCTTCTAGTCACTCGCTTTCTGTCTTATGGCATTTCCTCTGACCAGGTTTGTCTCTTCAGAGGAGAAAGCCTGTCCTTGGCTTGTCTGTATATAACATTATGTAAATAATGGAGAATATTTTCTCCCTGTGATATTTTTCTGAATTGCTTTTCTCCCCTCAAAATGTTTTCAATTTCGAAGCAAACTCCACAGAAATATAGAAAAGTCAACACTGTAATAAGTTTAGCTGCTTCAACAAAATGTGCAAAAGACAGGAAGCCATAGTCAGATTCTCAGTCCCTACTGTCCCAAATCACACAAGTCGCCAACTGTGTAATCAGAAAAGAAAAAACAAACTATTTTCAGTTGAATGAAGAATCGAATTCATAATATGCACTGTAAACTCAATGGATGTTTTATAACCAAACAGCCAATTTTTGTGACTTTGAGTTTCCCCACTACAACATAGCTTGAAAATTCCACATAAATATCATACAGGACACATTATGCAAAACACTCAAATACTGAAATGCAAGATTTTCTTCTTGGGAACAGAGGCATCAGTAGCAGGTGCAAACTATTTCAGGCAGAAGGTTGGCCTGCAAAAGATATATTTATTCCACAATGCCAGAAATCCATGCTCCTGAGGGATTAGAATAGTAATTTCTGGGACCAAGTAGGTTTTTACTATTCCGAGTCATTGGAAGAAGAATCTAGAATTGTTCATTTTCTTGGGATTTGCTCACATAGATTTGACCTGGACTTATTGCTGTCTTTTAGTGTTCCGGATAGTTCATTTTCTTGTTGTAAAATGGTTATATACTATTAGTTAGGGCTCATTTGTAGATAAAAGAAAACACTGGGGACATCTAAGATGAACAAGATAGATTGTGGCAAATAGCTGGTTCTAGGTTTATCTTGGCAAGTGACTTCCAGAATAACAACAGAACCTTTAAATAAAGGTCTATCTCAGTGTGCCCTGGCGGCCTAGCAGTTTTGTTCACCACGCACAGTCCACATACATCCCAAGGTCCCAGGTTCAAGACTCAGGACTTGGGGATTGGGGGGGCAGGGGCGGCCAAGATGAACAAATAAATAAAATACTTCTTTGTCCTCTCTCTCCCTGCCTGGTTGCATACTCACCTTCATTCCTGCCTGTACCTTTTCTTAAAAAAATACAAAAACAAAGAAAGGGTGACTCTAGCTGTTAGGAAGCTAGGGAGTCAGGAAAGCGTCACTGGGGCCCTGGATTCCAGAATTACACCAGCTTAGCTGTGCACCGGAGTGGGAAGCTGCCATTAGCACAAGGATTCCAGATCCAGGCCATATAAAAGAGGTGCTGCAGGTGCCTCACTTTTCCTTCCTTTTGTTTAGCAAATGGACACAACACATGTTTTGAATACTTGCTACAACAAATAAGTAAAATAATATGTTAGAAACCGGCAAGTGCCACAGAGAAAATGTACAAGGAATGGGAGTAGAGGAAACTGAGAGGGTGAGGGGAGGCTTCCCTGAGAAAGCAATATTTATGTCAGGATTTGAAGGATAGGAACAGATGAGTCACCTGGTTCTCTAGGAAAGGGAACAGAGAGTGCAGACTCTGAGACAGGAGCTTCCCTGGACGTTTCCAGAAACAGCCTAGAACCCAGTGTGGTTGGAGTGGAGTGAATGACATGAGCCCTCTGTCACTTATTCCAAAGAAGAAATTTCTTATGAGGGTTCTAAAGTCATCTATGACTTGTTTTGTTATATAAACAGTCTATTTTGAATGAGGCTACCAAAGATTTAGGTAGAATTCAAATTAATGTATGCTGCTTAAAAGACTAGGTATATTCATACTAACGTATTTAAAGTTACTATGCTTTTAAATATTAGTCTATCTTCTTAAAGATGTCATCTGGTTTAAAATGTTTTAGATTTTATCATCATGAAAAATTTAAAAATGCATGTTTTTGATGTAACATTTGTGTGCAAAGAATGGGTTACATGATTGAAACTTTTAGATGATTCTTACAAGGCTTCATCTTTTTTTAAAGGTTTAGTGGACTCTTTTTTCATATTTCATTGCAGGAACTTTGTTTACAAATTAAAATAAACTCATATGTGAACGTTCCCCATATGTGCAGTTTCCCTATTCCTTAGATACATATCCACACATCCTGTGCTCCACCCAAGTATCCAGTGTTCTTCACCATTGTTCAGTGGGCTCCACCACCGCTTGCTCCTCCACCCCCTTACCTGCCCCACCATCTCAATTCCCCACTGGTGACCTCAGTTCTATTGAAGTGTCCAAGGGTTCGTTTTGTTTCATCTGTTCCCTTATTTTGTCTATTCACATTCTACCTATGAGTGAGGTCACCTGGTGTCTGTCTTCTTTTGACTTATTTCACTTAGCATAATCCTCTCTAGTTCCATCCATGTTGATTCATCTCTTTTAATGGCTGTGTAGTATTTCACTGTGTGTATATATCACATTTTCTTTATCCATTCATCTGATGTTGGGGACTTAGGTAATTTCCGGTTCTTAGCTATTGTGAATAGAGCTACAATAAACATGGGGATGCATACATTTCTATGAGTTATTGTTTTTGTATCTTTGGGTAAATAACCAGAAGTGGGATGGCAGGGTTATATGGGATTTTCATACTCAAGTTTTTGAAGAATCTCCATACTGTTTTCCTTAGGGGTTGCACCAATTTGCACTCCTACCAGCAGTGTAAATTGTTCCCTTTTCTCCACATCTTAACCAACATTTGTTGCTTCCAGACTTTTGGATAATAGTCAGTCTCTCAGGTATAAGGTGATATCTCAGTGTTTTGATTTCCATATCCTGATAACTAGTGAGTGAGAACATCCTTTTATGTGACCAAGGCTTCATCTTTATGATAGCACAGCTATTACATCTGAAGAAAATCTGAGCATAAGTTCTCAAATATATCATAGAAACACGTCTTAAAGGTGGAGAATAATAAGTAGGCTGGCTTTGACACATTCTCTTTTCAGCGGAAGTCTAAAAGAAAACAGACTCATTGCTGTTGGAGATAACAACTTGCATCTTCCTTTGACAAAATACTTCACCCTCACAAATAATACACATCTATCCTAAGGACACTCTCTTTTGTCTTAGGCAAAAGTGATCTTATTGTAAAAACCATTGCTTTGTGATTATAATCATATATTAGTGTAGGAAGTAAAAGGAAAACCAAGGCAGCCTGAAGAGAAAACTACACAGAAGGAATCTGCTCCCTTGTGGAGTGGAGGTTGGCATGCATCCCAGGGATCTGGGTTCATGTCCCGGGGCCGGGGGAGCAACCAAGATGGACAATGAACTGTGATACATGGGGTGCTTCTTCCTTCTCTCTCTCTTTAAAAGAAAAAGACATCTAAGAGAAAGCAAGCATTAGAGAAAAATTTAGGCAGAATCTCTGACCTTCACTGACTAGATGTCAGTAACATCTCACTTCTCTTCCCTACGTGACAACCCAAAATGTCTCTACACATTGCCCAGTATCTCCTCAGTTTGGGACAAGCTCACCCTAGTTTGAGGACCATTATGCCGAAAGTGTGAAACAATTTTAAAAATTAATGAGCTTGAAATATGGAAGACAATTCTTTTTATGGAGCAGGGAGCAGAAGGATTCATGAACAGGGACTTAGAGTACTGAAAACTGGATCTTGGAGACAATTTTAGCTCCATCGCAATTCTAGTTAAAAAATTATTAGTAATGGCTATTCATTCACTGTCTTTTTTTTTTTCATTCATGAGTTAGCTGCATGAAACAGAGACTGTCTCTCTTACTGTTACAGTCAGATCATACTCTTAAGAGTTAATCAATCAACAGGTATTTACTGCATTACTATTACAGGACTAGCAATGGCTATTGTGCTTTGGAAATAAAAAGAGAAAATTTAAGTTAGATTTTTTTCTTAGAATAGTTTATTATCTAGTTGCACAGAAAAGAGCTATTGCACCTGTACCAATTAAAAAAAAAGTCATAAACTCCATGGCAGCAGGACCCTCGTTGAAAGAATGAAGAGAAGATTATGAGTTAGTCTCAGAGAGAAAGTAGGATTACATCTGCTCTTGGCGAATGGACAGGTTTTCAGTGGTGGACGTTTTAAACACGAATAGGGGATTCCAGAGATGATGAACAGCATAAGCAAAGTTCTGTTCATGGCAATGTTACTTGGCAAGGTGGTCATTGTTTACAGGTATAGGAGTTTGCTTTATTATAAATACTTTGGACATTTTAAGACGAATACAGGTCCTTGATGCTATATATGAGTCTGGCAACCAAACAAACGAAAGGTGTCCTCTATGCATTGAGACCAGAATCCCCATGAGATGATACAAAGATGTATTTGTGGAAATCATCTTCAAAGGGAGAGATTAAACAAAAGAAAACTGCTTGCAGAAGTTAGAGCTTTGGACACACCTGGTATTGGAGTATCTTGTCATGGGCTTATTTGTTATCTGTTAGGATATTTGATCCATTTTTTAAATTGAGCTATGTTCTTACTGTTGAATTTTAAGAGTTTCTTGTATATTTTGGATCATAGTCCTCTATCAGAGAGGTCCTTGGCAAATATTTTCTCTTAGTCAATAGTTTGTCTTTTAATTGTCTTGACAATGTCTCTCACAGGACCAGAATATTTTATTTTAATGAAATTTACTTTATCAGTTATTTCTTATGGATTGTGCCTTTGGTGTTGTATCTAAAATGTCATCACCAAATCCAAGGTCATCTAGATTTTCTCCTATGGTCTTGTTTTGTAGTTTTGTGTTTTCTATCTAGGTATGTGACCCATTTTGAGTTTAGTTTGATGAAGATTCTAAGATCTGTGTCTGTAGACATACACATTTGCCTGTGGATGTCTAGTTGTTCCAGCATCATTGGTTGAAAATCGAAGCACATTTTAAATGTTACTTTTTAATCTTTATGTATCAAGTGTCATCATCAACACAGGAAAGTTGATGGCAGAGAGACTTAATTATCCAAGGTTATTAGGAAAGGGTGGAAGTTAAGCCCTGAATATCCAGCTTTTTAGATTTTTCCTCTTAACCTCTGGGCTAATGTTAGTAAAACTTGCCAATAACAATGATGATGATTTTACTATCACATCTACTTCTTCAACGTTCACTATATTAAAGCCACTGATAGATGGTAAATGAAACTAGAAATGGCACCACTTCGTTTCAAAAAAAGAAATAAAACATTGTATGAATGTATTATGCATATTTATATATGACATTATTTATTCTGATATAGGTAATATTTTTATCCCATTTCACTGATGGAGAAACAGACATATGGAGGTTTACGTATTACTGATAAGTGGCAGACTCACTCTTTGAACTAGGTCTGTCTGATTGCATAACCTATGGGCTCCACTGTCAGATAATACTTATATAGCTTTTGGAAATTTGCTTTTTCCAGTGGTCTCTGATGCATCCTGCAGGTCATTTTTAGTACTAGCAGTATTCTGTCTGAATCCCAAAGATGAGATTAAAAACAACCAATGTCTTCTTTAAATTGTGCAATTTCAGCACATCTGAATTGATTTTATAGCATTTATTACTCTTGTTCCAGATACAGGCCATAAAGACTAAGGAGTCTGCTTCTTGAAATACAGGAAGGCAGACGAGTCTTTTGGTTTTCTAATGGAGAAGTAGAGGATGCCCACAATAATTTCTCATGTTTCCATTAAGAGACTTTATTGGTACTTGCATTCATACAGTTAAGTCCATAAATTTATAGAAAATTGTAGTCATTTTCTTCATTCCAGAAGTAAAAATGTTTCCAAGTAGGAAAGAAAATTGACTTTCATATAATTTTCTTCGTTCATTTATGTTGAAGAGCCTTTTACTATCTGAAGCTTTCTGAGTGTAGCTCAGAGGCAAATGAATCTTTCACTTTCAATAGCATGAAACATCTGAGAGTTCTTATCTGTTCAGTGAACAGTTCATGGAACTCCAGTTTGTAGAGTTTGTCCTAGATTCAGGGTAGAATGAAAGTCCTTTTCCCTGATGGAAAAACTTTGGCTGTTATTCTGAGATTGATCTTGCCAAAGATGGCTGTTTTCTCATTGATTGAAGCAGGCAATCCTCATTCTATTTACTTTAAGAAGATGTCTCTATGGGATTAGGTGAATGTTTTTCAGTGGAGAAAGGATGAAAACAAAAATTAGTTATTGGCTATTATCAGAGATTGTTGACTCATTCACTAAATCAGCCTAAAGTGACCTGAGATGAAGAGCACTTACTTTTTAAGAGCACTCTTCCATACAAAATTCTTCCCTTTATATTAAAATTTTCATTGTTTAGAATTCAAAATAAATGGTGAACATGAAATTCTCTATTAGACACTGTTTACAACAAATTCTCTGTGGAGAATTTATTTCACTAAAGACTTGCAAGCCCAAACATGCAATTCCAACACAGACACTATCCCCTTTGTTCTAAATGTAGTAATGTACTCTAGATGAAGTCTGACCTTCACAGAATAAAACAGATAGTGCCCTTTTCTTGCTATGTTAGTGATGTTATGGAAGACCCATAATGCAAAATAAGCATTTACTCAATATTAAATATACTTGAGATAGGCTGAGTTTATATTATTTGAAAAAAACTATGTCCTACTTCAAACGCACACTAAGATTACTTAATGTCAATCTGATTAAAAAATATTTTAATAGCTTGGTGTCCCAAGTCACGGCTTCCTGTACTTATACAAGTGCTTTTGCACTAATCCCTAGTTCATTTCTCATTGGTGGACTTTTGCTCTATTTTTTTTTTCATACAGGTCTTTTTAAGTTTTAATTTTGTCAACTGTCATCTGGAAATATTTTTCACCCAAGTTATTAACCGTAAACAATGAAGCAAATAAGAAATATAACCTGGGCAGCACCAAGGACAGAATCAATATCTAGTTAAAGCAGTTGGGTGAATTCTCTTACACAGACTCCACTTAGGCATTAATACATACTTTTCTGACTTTCAAAAGACTAGTTCATGCTCTATGTTAATGGATTGATTTGGGGCAGATTAAGTGCTGTGACTAATGTTATCACTGTATCCACCACAGGAATTCTCTTTCTATTACCAAGATACTTGAAACTCCAACTCTGTCATCACAAAGTTGCTCCCTGACAATGATCTTGCAGAGTCAAATCAAATTAAATTTATGGAAGAATTATTTTTATCCTTTTTGTGTTCTCCCAGAATAGCAGGAAGTCTTGCTTCGTTGGGTTGGAATTTTTTGTTTTAGAATTCGTAACATATTTTTCCCTTAGTAACAATATTTCCATGGTGGTTAAATTCTTAGCTACCTCATAAAAGCTTGTCTGAGCTATCATGGAGATGAAACCATGTACTTTTAGACAAAATAGGTAGAAGATGGTAGCTGTGTTAAAATACAATGAATGAAAAGTGCCCCATAAAATATTCACAAAATTTCTCCCACCTCCAATTTCTCTGATGTTACGCTGGACAGCCCAGTCTTCAACTCTTGCTGCATCCTGATGGAACACTGGGTAGCGCTCTAAAGTGGCATTTATCACACTTCACTGTATTTTTTCATTTATTTTGCTTTGTTCTTTGCTAGATGAATATTTTCTAAACTATGATTTGCTAATGAAGGTTTTGAGATGTAAAAAAAATGTTTTCAGAGGATTTAATGATGCAAGCAAAAAGATCTCTAGAAGACCAATTCAAAGATTCCTTCTTCCTAAGGGTATATTTAGAAAGAGATAATGTTTAGCTAATCTTTGTTGGCCTATAGAAAGTAATGTTTCATAACAGTCACCGAGTGAGTCAGGTGGGTTTCTCAGAAAAAAATCTTAAACCTATTAAACTACATTGGAAAATTGTTTATGCATTTATTAGGAGGGTTAATGTGTTCCCAAAGAGATGTGTTTAATAATATTGAAAAATAAGGTTCTGCCCCACACTGGGCTTTGGGAAATTTTTTTTGAGAGATATTGGGAGAGATTATCTATCTGTCTGTCTGTCTGTCTTATTTATCTATGTATTCCAACCAGTAAGAGCTAGTTCAGAAATATGAAGACTTACAAGGCCTTCAAGATAGCAGTTGTGGGGAAATCAATTTTGCTTTAGCAAAAAAATGCCACAGCAATGTATCTTATAACCAGATGGTTAAGTGTTTTGCAACTGGGCAGTAAATCAGGACCCAGCAAATCTAGCCATTTAGAAAAATGGACTAAGTTGAGGTATCTGGAACATTTAATTAGCATATAGTCTAGTTACAGATAAGCCTAGTCCACATGAACACAGATAATGGATTGAACCAGTTTTCTTCCACAGATGCAGGAACGCTTGTGATGGGCTTGATAAATGAGCAGACCCTACAGTGTCTGCCATCACAAAGGGCTGCAGAATCTCCCAGATCCCTCACCTTTCTCCACATTGCTCCCTGCATGTGCACTTTGTCTTTATAATTCTGTGCCCCTCAGTTGGGGAAGTGGATTAAGACAGTGCAGGTCTCCCCTGTCATTGTTTTATACTTAATAATAAACTTACTTTCCTTCCACCAACTCATCCACCTGAGTATTATCCTTCAGGGTGATAAGCAGTGAACCTAGGTCTGGCAACGTCTTAAATAGAAAGTGATTAACAAAAAGCGTTGTCTAATAAGACTGAGTTTTTTGTTTTGTTTTTTAAAGGAAAGGTGTAGGCAGGAATGAAGGCGAGCAGAGGCAGGCACTTCATTTATCTATCTATCTGCTATCTGTCTATCTATCTATTCACATTGGTTATTTCCACCAGCCCTGGGTCTTGAACCCAGGATGTCTGTGGGACTTCTCTCAGAGTGTACTAGATTGCTAAGCCATCAGGGTGTGCCCAAGACTGAGTTTCAATGCTATGAATCTGATTTGATTCAAAGAAGACTCTTTTTGGAATATTTGTTTACTTAAAAAATGTATTTAATGCTATTTGAATAACTTTTAGCTCCCTATTTTATATGAGAACTTGATTTGTGTCAACCTAGAATTTAATGAAAGTGATGCATTTCAGGAGGGTAGACCCCAGAGGTCAGTAAGAGATTACTGCATAACCTCATGCAGTATAAGGATCATGCTTAATTTGTTCTTGCTCAGTTGAAAAGTTTTTGAGTGATCCTATAAAATAAAGAAGAAAATGTATTCTCAGTTCTTTTTAATCGATTAGGGGTTAGGCAGAATGTGATATGGTAATGAGTCACAGACCTTTGATGAATGAATGAAGGTATGTGTGAACGAATGGATGAATGGAATTATCTATCAATCACCATTTGAGAGCTGAGGATCCAAAGGTCACAATGACTTCATTAATATCACCATAATCATCTTGTCTTCAGTAACCACTCAGTACTTTTTTGCTGACATTGGGATACATGTCATTTCACATTTCCTTTTTTCTTTAGCATATCGTTTTAAGTAAAACATTTTACTTTTTCAAGAGACATAATTATTCCCTTTTTCTATTTTTAATGGCTTAGCAGTTATTAAAAAGTTAAAAAGGAATGTATGGATATTAAAGCAAGATGATGTGTTTAGAATTGTGTTTTTATGATTTTTTTTGTTTTTCTACAAATGATATATTTACATTTTTTTAAATAAAAATATCGTATACCTAAAGTTTCGTTTCTTCTCAATTCCTGAATTTTCGCATACACAGAGCTCACATAACACATAACTCCCAGAACCCATGGCCACCCTTACATCACCCACAATAGATATACTAGAAGAAATGTTTAGTTACAGAAGGAATTCAAATAGCTGGATTAAGATTGAAGTAGATTTTTCAGATCCTGCGTCCTTCATGATGCAGCCTACATTTCTTAAGGCACATAATTGGTGTTCTGAGTCCTTAAGAATAGCAAGATGAATAAAATGCTGGTCCTGTTCATGGAGCCTATATATAGACAGGTACGCACATCACCTAAAATACATGCAATGAGTGCAGGGTTTGTAAAAGTCTCGGGATACTATGGAGTTGAGAAAATGATAATTTTTCCTCCCTGGAGAGTAAGCGTAGGCTTTATAAAATAGGGAATTGGCACCTCTTACAGGGAGTCTTGAAGAGTTAAGAACTGCAAAGTAGGCAAGGAAGAGGGTTCAGTCCAGGTAAAGGGAAAGGAACCTAACCAAACTTGCAGCCTGTGTCACAGATATCAGTGGTAGTAATATGGTCAGGTCAGACTTGATGGCCCTCACAATCTCTGGCTCCATTTGAATTTTTGCCACTGAACAAAGTGATCGCTCTTAGAGGGACTGTCATTTGTCACAATGACTGAGATCTGGCAGTATGGTAGAAGAGTTTACTTTGTGTACTTCTGTTCCCAAGCTGTTACAATCTCCTTGACATCAAAACCAGATCCTCAGGTGAGGCAGACAGAGCTTGTAAGTATCTCTTTAGAGTTGGACTTGCTGGCTCCCAGCTCCACTGGTACATCTTCAGACAGGAGCAGAATACTCACTTTTCTTCAATTTCTTCATCATGCACAGAATGAAGATAGTGAGAGGAACTACTTCACAGGGTTCTTGTGACCAGAGAAAAGTGCTTAGGAAAGTGACTAGAACATATTCAGTGCAATATATAGGTTTATCATTATCACCAGATGTCAGGCACTGTCTTTTTAACCTAAAAACCAACCAAAAGTTGGAGAAGTTAGAAAATCATACATTTTTCTCAACCCAGCATGAAGCTGAAGAGACAGTGACAACGTCAGAGAACTAAACTCACCGATCTCTTAACATTTCCAGAAGTATGCACTACCCGTGGGGACTCGATTGTTCAGTTTTACCTGTGGCACCTTAGTCTAGAGGTGTGGGGTAAGAAAAATCATTGTGGTGATATTTATAGTACTCATCCTCCAAACAAGTGTTTTTGTCAGTGATCCGGTCTCAGTGGGTACTAAGCTGAAGAGTGGAAGCAGGTAAAGTTACTTACTGGACTCTTAAAATTGTGCTCACTTGAAGGGTTGCCCTGTGGTGTAGAAACAGATCTAATAGTTTGGTTTCTTAGACACTTTCTCCTTGGAAGATGTATGTTAATCAGTACATTCTGATTGTCTTGAGAGTTATTTCTCTTATTGCAAAGGAAAAGATTACTTTTTTTGTCTGATAAAATCAGAAAGTAAAATTGTGCATTTTTATATCATAAGATCAACTTGAGGGTCAAAAAACATCTTCCAGTACTCTGCCTCTCTCTAAACACAATATACAAATCTTATTAAGTGTGAACCTATACTCCAATATCAGCATTATAAAAAGGCTCTATCTTACATTTAAAAACTTTTCATCAGAATGGGACTATTTCTACTTGAATAGAAGAGCTAAAAAACAAAAAACAAAAACAAAAAAAACTTTGCCAAGAGGATTAATTATGAAGCATCTTTCAGCAGATATTTATGATTCTTGGACTATGGAATCAAATTTTGCCTTGCTAATAACAACTTGAAATTATGAAATTCAGTAGAAATCATGTATTATATTAATTAAGAGACTTTGTAATGACAGGTTTAATAGTAATAGGAATCAGTATTATGAAGGATGAGGTGAATCTATAAAATAATTCTACTCATGAATAAAACTTATCTTGATTTACTTTCTAAAAATAGCTGAATATATTTCATTTCTCTGATCCTTTTATTACATTTCTCGATGAATATCATTTAGCCTAGGTAGGATATTTCATTAATTAAGTAAAAATTGTTTTATGTCGAGGCAGGAAATAGTCAAGTTATATGTAAGTGTTCACATATCTGAGAGTAAATGATAAAAATTAACCAAGATGCTAATCATAAAAGTGAATTGCATGAGTTGAAGAAAAATGTGAATGTCAAATAAAAGAGAGGAATTACATTCTAAATCTAAGGCAAGGTGGCTGGGTAGAGTTGAGTTCCAGATAAAGAAAGAATTCGAGTTTATAACTACAACCAGGCTTCAAGTCCCCAAGTTTCAATGTAGATCTTTTTTTACGCCGAGCTGCAGTGAATATGTCTCCATTTCATGATGAGTACTGTCAGGAGTGACAATAAGAGATGAGTTGGATCTTCATGGCGCTTCTAGAATTGAATGGCACCCATGTGGCTTAAGACTTATCAGCACCCTTCATCAGAGTAGTACATTTCTTAAAACTGATAAACCTACACTGATACATCATTACACCTATACCTGTACCTGTACCTATACTTGTACCTACACATACATAAACATATTCCCTATGAGCTGTGTGACTTGGAGAAACTATAATAATTTTTGTCTTTCTAGTTATAAAATACAAAAACCAGTCCCTGGAACTCTCATCTCACTATGTGCAAGGCTTGATGTGACTTTTCTAGAATTATTCCAGGAAGAAAGTGGGAGCAGGACGCTGGGAGTGGTTGTACTTGAATACAAGGCCAGTGGAAAGACTGGGAACTTGGTTCCCAAAGTCCATTCTTAAAACTAAATAAGAAAGCTAACTCTCATCAAAAGAGAAAAACAGAGACTGCCGTTCTTTCCCAAAAGCAAAATGAAATTTAAAAAAAAAAATCATTTCATTTGTGTTTTACTGAGAAAACACTAGTAGTCATGTTATAGCCATAAATATTCTATTGACCAGAAATTGGATTCCTAGAAATTTATCCTAAGGATTGAAATGCAGTTGGGTATAAAGACATGCAAATATTGCAAATGTCTGAAGCATGCTTACAATGTCCAGGTGTTTTGCTACTTGGTAATGTCTTAATTAATCATCACAACTATGCTGATGTTAATGATAGGGCAGTCCTTCTTGTCTAGGGGAATTGAGCTGCAGAGCAAGAACCTCTGAGTTAAGAGTCTAGATCAAATAAACATTTATGTGATGATCTGGAGCCCAGTTGCTGTTGTCCCCCCACCCCCCAAATAGTAGTGTATTGGGTGCTATCTTCGTGTGTGTGTGTGTGTGTGTGTCAGTGTGTGTGTTTTTGTGTGTGCTTCTTGCTTCAGTTTTGTCCTAAGCAGCAGCATTAAGGGAAGTCATGGCTTTGACAGGTCAGTTACCTTTCCCCAAAACCGGTTTAACACCCTGCACTACAGTCCTCTCAGAATGTGACTTTCTTCTCCTAGAGTCACCAGCATCTTGCTTGAAAAGTTGACATGACAATGGCCTGAAGGCAGGACTGTTAGTGCAGTCCTCCATCTGTTACAGAGGGAGGGACTAGTGACCAACTCTTGACCTCACACATTTTATGGTAGCACCAGATTCCTGGGCGTATCTTCTTTTTTTTAAGTTCAGTGTTTTTGTTTGTTTACATTGCTCCATGATTTTCACCACCACCCTGTTAACTCTCTCCCTCTCACTCCTCTGGTTACCACAGTCTGTGTCCTGTGAATTTTGTTTTGTTTTGTCAGTTTGTTTGTTCTGTTTCTTTATATTTCATGTATGAGTGAAACCATCCTCTACTTCCTTCTGGCTAATGTCACTTAACATGATCCCCTCCAGTTCTATACTCATGGGCTTATCTTATTCCTATACCTCTAGCATCTAAGGTCAGTGTAACTTGTAACTTATTCCTTATCAGTCTTATAGGAAATATCATTCATTACACTCATGAAAATTATTTTTAATGCCACTTATGTAAATCAGAGGACCCTCTGCTGTAGATAGTGTAAGCACATTTTAAGGACACATTAACCCATTTTTAATCACCTGTCACAAACACCACTCATTGCACAAATGAAAAATTATTTTAATACTGCTTATGTTAATTAGCACACCCCCAGAGTAGCCATAAATTCAAATACTTTAAGTTCAACTTATCTACTCTTAAAATGTTGATCTCTTTTAGGACATTTCAAGTGCTAATTAATTGCCCCTAGGATGTGAATTAAGGACAATTTCTATGATGCTCCCAAATAAACCTACATACACACATATACCCGTCTCCCCAAATGTGTATATTCCTGCAATTTAAAGTAAATTATCATGCAAATCACAGAACAGCCTTAGCAAAGAGAAACTAACAGGATTTTCATTTTAGTGTTCCTTATATAAGAAAATGTATTTAAATGTCTAATAAGAATGTGGTAGAAGACCTTTTCCCTGACCCCAGTGTATAAGTTAGTCTGCCAGGAATTTCTCAGCGTACTGCAGAGGCTGTAGCTACACGAGCATCCATCCCTACCCTGCAGCTGTGCATAACTGATAGAGTTGCCAGTAGAAACCACACGTACCCAAGGAGATGGATCTCTACCTCAGAGCATAAAAGGAGCTCCCCTAAACCCCCGTGTTGCTCATCTTTGGGTAGCAAAACCCCTGAGACATTACAGGTACAATAAAGTGTTTTTCTCTACTTGAGTGTCCGGCTGTCAGTCTTCTCGCCTTCTGGACACTCTGCCATGGCATTTGGTGCACTGGCCAGAAAGACCATCAGCCATGCTGGCCCTTTGTTGCCACCGCTGATGGGAGCCAGAGGTGAGTCCCCCCACCCAGACCTGAGGCAAAGGGACGGTGGCACCAAGTAATTTCTGGGTCCCAGTCCATATTGGGCCTGGCAGGGCTGGATTCCTTTTGTGCCCTGGTAGACTCAGTACAGGAGACAAAAGCCTTTTGGGACCAGACATCTGACTGGTAAGCATCCCCGGGGACCCAGTTTGAGTTCAGGCCCCCCATTCATGGTGGAAGAAGGGCTTGATCACCCCTTAAGCAATCTGCTTGCCTCTGAGTATAGGGACTTTCCTGGGTGGAAGTCAAACTCAGAATGACTGGTGTGTGAATGTGAGAAAGAATGTTTGTACTCCCCGGTGAAAGCTGCGGAGGTCTGTTTGAGTCCCAATCTGTTTCTATGCTGACCTCATACAGCTTAAGGTGCTGTTGGCACTTGGAGAACTGAAGAAATTCAATTCCTCCCTGCAGTGTCGATCCAGATCAGGGGTTTATACTGATGCACCCTTGAAGCTAAGAGGCATCTAAATCCCCGAGAGGGGAGTGGGGAGTTGCCAGAAGGACGAAGTAAAAATTTCCCTGTGTTTGTCTTGCATCTCTGTTCACTGGGAGAGACCTATTGTCCACAATCATTTAGGAGGAAGCAGTCCTAAATGCACTGTTTTAGAATGTTAAAAAAACTTTTAAGAAGGGATTTGCAAGTGATTATGATAGCAAATTGGCCCCTTTGGAAATTACACCAATTATGTGAATTCGAGTGGCCAGCCTTTGGGGTAGGCTGGCCATCAGAGGGGACCTTAACTCTCCTCACAGTGAGGGCTGTTTACAAAGTTGTAACAGAAGACCCAGGCCACCCTGATCAGTTTCCATATATAGACCAATGGTTAGAAGTTGCCCAAGTTAAGCCTCTGTGGGTCTGGCTCTGCATTAATAGTCAAGGACAGTGTAAGGTTTTAATCAGCCAGGAAAAGAAACAGATGCCTCAGAAGAAGCAGAGGCCTATAATCTTCCAGGGAGTCAGTGCAGGAGCAAATGAGAATTGTGACAGAGGCCAGGAAGTGGCTTCAGAGTCAGGTCCTGGTGGGCACTGTAAACACAGAAAATTGGGTAGAAGACGTCCTTTCAGATGACACCCCCTGCCATGGGACCCTAACACTGAGGAAGGGAGAAATCAGTTGGAGAGATATCACCAGGCCTTCCTCTGGGAGTCTGAGCAGGAGCTAAGATGCCCACTAATATGGCTAAGCCCTCAGAGGTCCTCCAGAGACCAGAGGGAAATCCAGCATATTTTTATGAGAGACTTTGTGAGACTTTTAGGGTCTATACTCCCTTTTATCCTGAGGCTCCAGAGAATCGAAGAATGCTCAACACTGCCGTTGTCGGCCGGGCTCAGCCTGATGTAAGAAGGAAACCAGAAACTGGAGGTCTTTGCCGACAAGAACGCCACCAAGCTTCTGGAGACAGCAAACAAGGTTTTCATTAATCAGGACCGAGCACTGAGGAAGGAGGCTGACAAGCAGCTGAGGAAAAAAGTAAAACTTCTAGCAGCTGCCTTAGAACAACCTCTTCCTGCCATGGAAAAGGGAGGTTACAAGACAGGGACCAGTGGACTAGGGAGGCTTCATTAGGTCGGGACCAGTGTGCCTACTGCAAGAAAATGGGGCAATGGAAAAACGAATGTCCAAACCTCCAGAGAGGGAAACTGGGTTCTTCCAACCCGCCTAGCCGTTACTGGCCCGAGCCACTCGAAGTAGACCTGATGGCACTGGCAGGAACAGACTGCGATTAGGATAGACTGGGCTCTTTCTAACTAGGCCCCCATGAGCCCATGGTCAAAATGAAAATTGGGGCCAGACTGAAATTTATGGTTGATTCAGGGGCTGAACACTCAGTTTTTATTCACAAGGAAGCACCCCTTTCAGAGTGTGAGGCCACTATCATAGGGGCTACCAGAGTCAAGACCCGCGGACCATTTTGTGTCCCCTGCAGGTGCCGGTTGGGAGGCCACCAAATAGCCTGTAAGTTTGTGTATATGCCAGACTGCCCAGTACCTCTGGTGGGCAAAGATCTTCTGGCTGAAATGAAAGCAGAAATAGCCTTCACCCCAGATGGCTCAGCACACTTGCATTTAGGTAGAGAGATTACTCCAATAATCCTGTCCTTGGTGCCATGAGAGGAAGAATGGCGGTCATACATCTTGCCGACTGAAGAGTCGTCAGTTGCCTGAGAGCTAGAAGCTGAATTCCCATCAGTCTGGGCAGAAGGGAATCCTCTGGGCCTAGCAAAGAGCCAGGCCCCGGTGCCGACTGACCTATAGCCTGGAGTGCAGCCTGTAAAGATCTGCCAGCATATGGTTCCAAGGGAGTCATGCCTAGGAATCCAGGCTCATCTGGAGTGACTATTCAGTGGGGTTTGCTAAAGTGGTATCAGTCACCGTGGAATACCCCACTGTTACCTGTAAAGAAACCAGGGACGAATGACTACCGCCCAATCCAGGACCTAAGGGCCATGCATGAAGCAGTCGTCACCTTGTAATCAGTGCTGCCAAACCCATATACCCTATTAGGACTCAGACCATCAGAGGCGGAACGGTTTACTTGTTTGAACTTAAAGGATGCCTTCTTCTGTTCAGTTGGTCCTCGGTAGCCAGCCCCTGTTAGCCTTTGAGTGGGAGAACCTGAACACAGGGACTAAGGAACAATTCACTTGAACCAGGCTGCCTCAAAGATTCAAAAAATCGCCGACGCCATTCAGTGGAGCACTAGCATCTGACCCGTCCAAGTTTTCAGTTCAGGACTTAGGATGCATCTTACTCTAACATATAGACAACCTCTTATTAGCTAAGCCCACTTAAGCTCAGTGCTGGGAAGGATCAAGGGCCCTACTGAAGCTGCTGACTGGAGCTGGCTACCAGTCTCTAAGAAAAGGGCTCAAATATACTTGAATGGAGTCAAGTACCTAGGCTTCTGAATTACACAAGGGAAACGGATTGAGGACTGAGAGAAAGCAGGCAGGATGTGCCATCCCAGTTCCCACTACTTGGCAGCAGATCTGAGAGTTTTAGGAGCAGCAGGATTCTGTCACATATGGATAGCAGGGTTTTCAGAGCTGGAAAGGCCCGCCCTATATGAGGCCCTCAAAGGAGAGGAGAAGGCACCCCTCGTTTGAGGACCTGAACGAGAAAAAACATTCACAACTATAAAGACAAAATGCACTGAGGCGCTGGCCTTGGGGTTCACAGATGTGGCAGGGACTTTACCCTGTTTGTACTAGAGAACAACTGGGGTAGCTCTGGGAGCACTGACTCAAGAATTTAGCAAACAAAGAAGATATTTCTCAAACATAAATATAAACACGAACAAAACCACACAGAGTTCTTATTAGTGTTTTGAGTTCTTGCTCAATTGTCATTCAATATCACTTCCTTTGGAGTAATTCTATAAGAAAACAATTACACTGTTTTCTTTTCACTAAATGAACATTATAGCTTCTGTTGTAGGGTTATTGGCAGATTAAATGATATGTCAGGCACATAAGGAGCTTAGCACAGTGCCAGGCACATAGGAAGAGCTCTAGACATGATAGAGACACTACTGAAAAAGAGAAGGGACAGCAGAAGGTAGGGTTTGACAGGATGATTAGGATCTTAGTGGAACCAGCAAGAAAAAGTGAAAATCCAGAAAGAGGAATGACTGATTCAGAAAAGAATAAGAACAGCTGTGATGTTGACCTGGTGTATTAAACAGTAAAACCAAATTTTTTAAGTTGCGTGTTAAAGTGTCTAAGCTCGCCCTATTAACCTGGGGAGAAGTCACAGCGTGTTATTTTTCTTCACAGTATGGGGCTCCCAGATACTAGAAAGCAGAAAGTTATTGTTTTTTGTACCTTGCTCAGTTGACTTTCTTGCTGCTGGCAAAGTGGGCTAGCCTCACCTGATGCCATGGTTACAAGAAGCTGTGTTTTCTTAGCATCATGCATGTAGACTTTGTTATATACCTGCAATCCACTGAAGTTTATGGAGCTGGAGTTTATCTGCGTTTTCAGTTTAACATCCATTCAGCCTTTCCAAAGGATATATGGAATAGTGGGCTAGACCCCATGGATAAACCAAGGTACCTGCATCAGAAACTCAGATTAAAAGGAATAACTGGTAGCAAGCATAAAAAGGAGTAAGGGTTGGAACTATG
Source organism: Solenodon paradoxus (assembly GCA_004363575.1). Taxonomy (NCBI): domain Eukaryota; kingdom Metazoa; phylum Chordata; class Mammalia; order Eulipotyphla; family Solenodontidae; genus Solenodon; species Solenodon paradoxus. The sequence goes on along the minus strand of RJWH01004439.1, from coordinate 49,952 downwards.
GATACAGTGGTGGGAACAGACCATGAAGGGAGGTTCTAGTTCTGCCTACACTAGGAGCCCTGAGAAGGGCTCTAAGAGCAGCAAAAGGAGTTTGTAGAAAAGCAACAGACAAGACAAAGAAAGTCAAAACTGATATGAGTAAAAAGCATATGTCTATGGATTTTTGGTACCATTCTTCCTTTACTTTGTACTTCTGCTTCCATCTATTGGGTTATAGAACTATAGGTCATGAAGCTTTTTAATTCTTTAATTTCTAGACATGGTATTCCTACCAGCATAATTTTTAGTTACTAATATTTTTCTTACTCTTTAAAAGAATCACATCTCTTTATCAGCTCACATATAAGAATGGCTATTATTCAAAACACTGGCAACAAGTGTTGGAGATGAAGTGGAGAGAAGGGAGCCATTGCACACTCTTAGCGGGAATGTGAATTAATGCAGCCACATGGAAAGCAATGTGGGATTCCTCAAAAAATTAAAAATAGAAATTCCATGTGATTCAGTTATCCTACTTGTAGGTATTTACCCCCAACTCACAAAACACTAATTCAAAGAGATATATGTACCCACCATATTTATTGAAGCATTATATAAAATATTCAATAGCCAAGAACTGGAAACAACTTAATGTGTCCACTGAGAGGTGAATAGATGTGAAAGATGTGGTATATATACTCAGTGGGATACTACTCAGCTATCAAAAAGATAAAATCCTGCCATTTGTAACAACGACATGGATGGACCTAGAGGGAATTATGCTTAATGAAATAAGTCAAGTGGAGAAAGACAAACAACATATGATATCACCTATATGGTCTACAAAGAAACCAAACAAATAAATGAACCAAATCAAACAAAAACAGATCAAATTAGTTACTATCAGGAGGAGGGTGGACAAATTGTGTAAAGGTAAAAAAATTGAACTGTGCTCTTGGTGATAAACTTAATATCGTATATACAGATGTTAATTTACAGTGATGAACACCTGAAAATATAATGTTAGAATGCCATGTTACATCAGTAAAATAAAAAAGGTAATATCTCAGAAGCCATTTTTCTCTTTTGTTCTAGTTTTTATTTCTTTTTTTTAATTTAGAATTGTTTGATAGTTAAAAAAGAGATATTTGAAGTGAGTACAATCTATATGTTCTTATTGTCAAATAAAATAACAAACTACTGCATGAAATCACACTTCATGTCCATTTAGTTTCAGCATTTATATGCCTAAGCAATGTGAGTATACCCATAGCCAAATAAATTCATAACTCAACCAAGGAGTCATATCTTCTGAAATCTAATTACTAGATTAAAGCAAAAAGAAAGCTCTTATTGTAGCAGTTTCAGGAGTGTACTAATTTCTAGGATTAATTTTTTCATTTGTTTTTCACAAGTGTGGATTTGAAAGGATAAAAGGAAATAAAAAGTAAGTAGGAACAATCAAATTAATGCAATTAAAAGGCAACAGTAACAAGAAAAATATCCATAGCAGGATCTAGCATTGTGCCTGGCAGATAGTAAGTATTCCAAAATTCTTCTTGAATGAATGAATATAAATACATTTTGGTGCACTCCCCTTCACCTCCATGAACATTAAAATAAGTGTGAACTGGTGCATGTAGTTTTAGATGCTAGGTTGTTTTAGTATAACATGGAAAAGAATCCTCTACTTGATCATCCTGGTATTTTTCTGAAAATGGCAAATGGTAAGTTGAAGTACAACTTGTTTCTTTTTATCTTCATGTCTATCTAAAATATCTGGCTCTTTTTATCTGTTATCTGCATCATCATTTCTCAAGTGTTTTTCTATTCTGTGTCTGCCAGAGGCTGCCAGTGTCGCTCTGACTGTAACTATTCCTTTATAGAGCAATTCCACAGAAAGTATTGATGTGTAAATGAAGCATAAGACACAATACCCTTCATTTCTCCATTCAGTAGAAAGGAGGTAAAAGAACGAGTAAGACAGTTCTTTTAAGGTATTCTGATTTTATTTCTGATCAAATTGATGCAGGTTACGTAGAAGTGATCTCCTGGCCAAGGAAATGACCTCTTCTCCTCGAAGGAGAAAGCCTATGTTTTCTCAATAAACTCTGCTTGGTCTTCTGATCCATAAACACTGGTACATGTTGCAGTGACGCATCACTTTATTTTTCTTACTATACATTTAATGCTATATTTTAAAACGATGTTAAGATTATCTAATTTTAATTTAATATTTGTTATATCAAAAGACATACATATTTTTTTAAGTTAAAATCTTATGTCTAGGATCTGTTTAATTTGATTTTCCTTCTCAGTTAATCAGGATAGATTCTATAGAAAGTACAAAATAAAAAGGAAAGAAAGTATGTTTCTCTCTTATACAGAGATTTAAGATGAGACCCTCAGAACTTGGAGTTCCCCAACTCCTTTTGATAAATGATAGAGATACTTTGAAAATATTATTGTACAGAGCATTTGTTTTTCTCTTAAACATATCAACACATGTAAATATTTTGGGTGCCTGAGTTTAAACAATGGAGCCATGTGTGCTAGGCAATAAGGTCACTGAAGGTTTTAATGATTTTCTACACTAACCTTATTTACCAACAGATACATTTACACATATTTCTACTGAGCTCATAGCATTTTGACTGAGTTTTCCAAGTCACGTAAATCTCTCCTATTGTTTACATTGGTTCTGAGTGTTTCAATGGACATGCAGTCTTGAAGCAGAGAACTGGCAAGTTTCTGGTTATAACTATTTAAAAGATATCAGTTTGGAACTCATTCTAGAAACAAGAAAAAAAAAAAACAGGTTCATGACTAGCTTAAATGCTGTATTTTATGTCAATATATAATAATTAAGATTCAATGTGAAATAAATAATCAGTGGACTGTCAAAGCAAATGAATCTGAACTTAGAGTCCATTTCAATGCAGTGCTCTGATGTGTTCTGACCACTGAACAAGCATTCCAGTTTCCTCTTGTACCACTGACAGAGCTCTGTCTAAAGAAATTCCAAGTCATCAAGGTAGAACGGATTTCTATTGATTTCACTCTTTTTGTTGACTTTTTGCTATTTTACAGCATGTTTTTTATAATATGTAAGACAGCATATACTTGTTAAAATTGAAATAGAGATATTCAAATAAAAGAATGAGTTTGCCTTTATTACTCTTATCTTCCCAAAGTAATCAATGCTAATGATTTTGCATTTACTTATCTATTTCTTTTAAATAGACAAACACATCTCCCTATATTTCGTGAAAACTGAAGTATGACTATTTCACAGTTTAATTTTCTCTCTTTATGTCATGGACTTCTTATGATAGCACATCTATCTACCTTTTAAAAAGTAAGCCTATGAAATTGTAAACTATGATTATATCATAATTATTTCTCTCATTGTATTAGGAATTACTTCTGAGTTAGTATCAAAGAAAAAAAATTTAAGAGTGGAATAAAAACATTAGAGATTTTATCTTTTTCATAACAAGAGTTGGACAGTCCTGGGCAATTATGATGACTCCACTGATGTCTTTAGGAATAGTCTACTTTCAGTGTTCTTAGACAGAATGTGGCTCCCATTCTCCAACTAATATCATGCTCTCCAAATGGCTGCAGGAGCTCCAGCAACCAAATCTTTATTCCAGGCTGGAAGAAGTAGAAGGAAAGAAACAAAAATTGTGTGCCGGTAAAAAAAAAACAAAAAACAAAACTCCCTCTCTCAAAGAACTTTTATGTAAGTCTACCAAACAATTTTTGCTTGTCTCTCCTTGATAAGATCTTAAAACTTGGCTATTTTTGCAGGAATTAAGTAAAATGTAATATTTCAGTTGGTCACCTCCAACAATCAGGATTCTTTCAATAAGAAAGAAGGGAAGAATAAAGGCCGAATGTCCAGCAACTTCTACCACACTTTTTGATAAATATTTAGAGTGTTTACAATTTTTGCTCTAACAAACAGTACTATAAAGGTTATCCATGAACATGTTTCTTCTTATGGTATTGACTTCTTTTCCCTCTGTAACTTCTGCTTTTGACTTTGACTGTTAATTCAATTCAAATGGGCAGAAGATCCAGATAGACACTTCTCTGAAAAAGACATGGCAGATGACCATCAGGTACATGAAAAGATATTCTACTATATTTATTATTAGGGAAATGAAAATCAAAACAACAAGATATCGCTTCATACCTGTGAGAAAGGCTATTATCCAAAAGTATGGAAACAAGTATTAATGAGGATGCAGAAAAAATGGAACTTTGAAACACTATTGTTGGGAGTATGAAATAGTGCAACCATTAATGAAGGCAGCATGGAGATACCTCAAAAATTGAAAGTGGAAATCTCAGATCATCTAATAATCCACTATGGGTATTTAACCTAAAAACAATTCTCAAAGAAATATGCACCCACATTGTTCATTGCAGTGTTGTATTTACAACAGCCAAGAGCAGGGAACAACTATCAACAGATGAGTGGATAGAGAAGATGTTATATATATACACAATGGAACACAAAAAAGATGGAATTCTGCCATTTGCAGCAACATGAATTGACCCAGAAGGATTTATGCTTAATGAGATAAGATAGAAGGAGAAAGACAACCACTGTATGATATCACTCATATGTGGTATATAGAGAAACCAAACAAACAAATGAACTAAATCAAACAAAAACAGACTTTTCATTAATAAAAATAAATTAGTGGTTGTAGGATGAGAGGGGAGATTGGGCAAATTGGGTAGAATGGATCAACTATATTGTGATGAAAGAATTGTAATGGTGGTGGTAAACTTAATTTATTATGTATAAATTAAGTGTTGAATTACAGTGATGACAATGTAAAATCTACCTAATGTCATGATACAATGTTTCTTTGATAAAATTAATTTAAAATTAAAAATAAGCACTTTGAGGAGTAAAAAGAAAAAAACCCAGAAAGTTAAGAAGAACAGTTTCACTTTATCTGCAGGACCCTTCTCTCAAGCCAGCACAACAGAGTCAAATGCGATCCCCTCGACTCATGAATACTCCCAAGGGAAAAAAAGAAAGCAAAGTGAGTGTTCACCCACCTTTTCTAGCCTTACCTCACCCAGAACATGGAGAATACCGATATGAATGGATTGTTAGGGGGAAGTTAAAACAAAGAACAGAGGCTCTCAACAATCAGCCTGAAAAATCAAAACAGCTGACTTTTGGCCCTTGGTAGCTGGTTCATCCTCACACCTCACTAACTAGCCCATCTAGAATCTCTGACTGGGTTGACTGGTGAAGGGCTTTCCTGTCTATAAAAACTGAAAAAGGTTACTGCTTCATGCAGGTATTAATGCAAGGCTACAGGATCATAAAGAAACAGAGAAACATGATACCATCACAGAAACAAAATAAATCTCCCAAAATCAATTCTAAAGAAATGGAGCTCTATAAACTATCCAACAAATAATTAAAAATTAACTTTTAAAGAAGTTTAGTGAGCTATACTAAAAACATAAATGAAATCAGAAAAAGAATACATGAACAAAATTAGAAATTAACTGAGATACAGAAATAATAAAAAAGAACAAAACAAGTTTTAGAGTTGAAGATAAGAATGACTAAATTGAAACATGCAATAGAGATCTTCACTATCAGATTGGATCAATAAAAAAAAAAAATAAAATCATCCAAATTTGAAATGAAAAAAATACAGTTCTGTTTGTAGGCGCCATGATCATATATGCAGCAAACCCTAAACTGTTAGAATTAAAAATAAATTCAACCAAGTTATAGGATACAATTAATATAAGCTCAGTTGAATTTCTATACAATAATGAAATAGCTGAAAAAAGAAATTGAGAATCTAATTTAGAAAACTTAATATTCAACTATTATAAGAAATTCCTACCTCTCAACAGTCAAAAAAAAAAAAAAAAAAAACCTGATTAAAAAGTGGACAGAAGAACTGAAAAGATATTTCTTCAAAGAAGACATTCAAATGGGCAACAAGTTTAAGAAAAGGGGCTCAATATCACTATCCTCAGAGAAATTCTAATGAGAACACAGTGAGATATAATCTGACACCTATTAGGATGACTAATATAAAAAACCTAATGCCCACCCCCCCTTTAAGATAATGAATATTGACAAGGATGTAGAGAAGAGGAAACCCTTCTATACTGCTTGCGGGTTATATAAATTGATACAATAATTATGGAAACAGTATAGAGGTCCCTAAAAAATAAAAAATAGAACTACTGTATGATCCAACCATCTCTCTTCTGTACACACACACACACGCACACACACACACACACACACACAAAACAACAATGTAATCAGGATTTAAAGAAATATTTGGGCTCCCATATTAATTGCAACATTATTTACAATAGCCAATATATAGCAGCAACCTTTAGGTCCATCATCAAATAGAGAAAATACATGCTGTGTAGACAATGGGATATCAGCCACAGAAAGAAGGAAATCCTGTCATTTGTGACAACACGGATGAACTTAGAGGGCATCCTGCTAAGTGAAATTAGCCAGACACAGAAAGACAACTTTTACATCACATGACTAAAATTGCTCAGCTCATAGAAACAGAGTAGAATGCTGGTTACCAGGGATTGCAGGGAGGAGGAAAGGGGGATAAATTAGTTGAAGTGCACAAAGTTTCAGTTATAAAAGATAAATAAGTGGTGTATTGTATAGCACAGAATCTATAGAACACAATCTTATAAAATATACTTAAAATTTTGCTATGAGGTAGATCTGATGTCTTATCACAAATAATAATAAACAAAGAGGTTAGGAGACATAGATTGTGGTGAAGGTTTCACAAGTCTATTCCTATCTCCAAACTTGTCAAATTGTGTGCTTTAAATATCTACAGATGCTTGCATGGCAATGACAATTCAATAAAACAATTTTAAATTAAAAACACTGTTAAAAAACCTGTTACGTTTAAAAGGAAAAATGCTATTATCCCAAAAACTTTGTGCTCAGGAATCTGGTGTAAATTAGCTGAGTGCTCTGCCTCAAGGTCCTCATGAGGATGCAATCAAGGCTGTGGGTGGTCATCTGAAGGCTTGACTAGGGGAGGATTCACTTTCAATCTCATTCATTTGTTTGCGCCAATATTCAGCTCCTCATGGGCTATTGGACAGAAGGTTTTGGTTTTCCACTAGCTGATGATCAGGAGGCTCCTCTACTTCTTGCTAGCTAGGCCTTGCCATAGCTCAGCACATGGCAAAGAACTAGCAAGCAAGAGTGAGGAAGATGAACTCACTATCTTTTGTAACTTAAACTCACAAATGACATCACATTCCCAAGTGTGCATTTTAGAGGATGCCTACCTTCAACTACTGAAAATGCTTCTATGTCATCAGTCACAAAAGGAAAGCTGTTAAAATATATTATTAACAAATGCAAATATGTCAGTCTATCTCTATCTTTCTATATCTACCTCTATCTCTGTCTCTGCTTGGGTGTTCTTTGAATAGTGCTTTGCATTGAGTACCATTCAACAAACACATGCTGATTGACTGGATAATATTTAGTTTTATTGAAAAGAAAAACTCTATCTTAAAAAAGGTAATACTACTCTCCAGTGAATATTGCTTCCTAAGTACCAGTAACTATTCTTAGAATTCAAATTGTCAAAGAAAATAGTTAACTTCTGTATCTTATGCTAAAATATAAACAAATTTATTACAGTAGTCATCAAAATTGTTGTTTGGATAAATTGACATTTATTCTATTTTTCAAAACTCTTGAATATTATAGTACACAAAGGTCCTGAAGAAAAGTGTCATAAGTTTTCAAGTTTCTACAATTTTCTCATGTCATGTTTAGTTAAATCTTAGAAGAAGGCTATAATTGAAATGTCTTCAAGATACAGAGCATAAAGACAAGATAAACATTTAAAACTATTCTAAAAGAAACATATCCTTTCTTATATTTGTGTAGAAATGAGGCTGTAATGTTCTTCTCAGACTATAAACTGACAATCTAAAATTATAGTGTACTTTGTATATGAGCTTTTATATATTATCTGTCAATAAAACTGTTACTGTTATCTATATTTCATATGTGGCATTCATCTAGTAAGAGAGAAAATTTATTTGGGCAGGTACTAGACATTTCTGTACCTCCCAACAACTAGATTTTTCTTGCTTGAAACAAATAAGCTTCTGTTCATCTTTGCACAGAAATTATTTAGTAAAACTTAGGTTTACCAGAATTCTCAGTCCTCTGGATGCTTACTTCTGCACTAGGCTTTTAGGAAAGGGAAATATATCAAAGGAGAAAGTTAAATCAGAAATTTCAAAAAAGCAAACACACTAATCTCCTTGGATTACTACATAAGTTCATTTCTCAATCAAACTGCACCCATGATAGGCAAGCTTTAGTATTCTCCATGATATGTTCATTCCAGGACTCAGGGTAAGTTTGCTACCTGTGCTGGGTCACCGCAGGAAGAGAGAAGATGATGGATTTGTGATGGCACCTAAAATCTACCTTTGTTGAAACTCACATGTCCTTTCCACTCACGGTTCATCAGTTTAAGCAAGTTTTATGGCCAAGTCTGAGGTCAGTGAGGTGGAGAAATATACTCTTCCTCCTACAAGAGGCAGGGGATATTTGAAACAATAACACAACTCATCATATACACTTAGAGATCTGATTGAGTTTATTATACTGGTTCTGTATGATCACTGACCATTTAAAATAGTCATCCACCTACTGGAATAGGCATTGTGTAGCCTGTTACAATGCTGTAGTTCAGACCTGACTCAGTTTTCCTTGTAATTGCCGTACCAGTTCTCCTCTATCAGTAATACAATGTTCAGTAACAAGTCCTATGGCAGGAACACTGATCTCATCACTGGTGTGAGAAGCAATAATACCATTTATGAAGTTCCTACTTGGTTCAGTGCATTCATGGGTGCTTTAGTTAATCTACTCAGCAACCACAAGAGGAGGAAAAGATTATTCTTATTTCACTTGTGAACAAATCAACCCCCAAATCTTATACAAAGTCACAGGACCAGCAATGGGTGAAGTTGGGATTTGAAACCAGAATTTTGACACCAAAATTATGGCAAACTAATGCAGAAAGACAATAATTAGAGTTTGGATATTCCACAATAAAATAAGGAATTTTTGCTAACTAATTGAGAGCCAGGCAATTAAATGACCACATTTCTCATTTTGAAGGGCTCCAACCACTGAACTGTTCACTGGAAAAATCACAAATATTGTTTTCAAGTTTATAAAGAAAATATCCTTCTTCTGAAACCTAGAGTTTCTTTTCTGGACAGAGCACTCAGGGACATTCTGTTTGCAGTGGGAACACACAGAACCCACTGCTTAAAAGAAAAATTGTTCAGAGTGAATGAAGAGGAAACAAAGAAATGGAATTAGATCTATGGATCCTGAGGCAAAGTTAGAGAGCACATAAGAAAACTGGGATGTAAGTTTCCCAGGGAAAGGTGAGCAGGCAGTGAGAGAAGGTAGAAATAAATTGCAACAAAGGTAGAGATTAACCGATGAATTTGTGTAAGAGGATTTAGAGAGGAGATTAGGCTTTTGCATAAGGAATTTCAGACTTGCTTTGCTCCTGTTCTGCATAAATTCGGAGTATGATCTTACATATAATTCCCTGGTGTTCAAAAGAATTGAGAAAATGTGGCCTTGTAAAGTATGAGGATGGAAACAGGATGGCACTTGGATAAGAAGAACTGATTAGATAACTGGAATGAAGAAAATTCTACCTTTTAACCTCATTTAATAGATTTTCGGTGATTCTGTAACTTGTGTAATGTGGCATAAAAGAGAGCGCCTAAGACTTGGAGTCATGTAGATCTGGAGTCAAATCCTATCTCCGCCATTTTCTTATTTATAAGAATTTAGGCATCGCTTATCTTCTGAACCATAAATTCCCATCTGAAAAAGAGAGCAAAACAACACAAAACTTAAAAAAAGCTAATCCAGAACTTTTTGAAGATTATATAAATGATAAACCTGTTTCTATCTGTACCTTTGCTATATTTATATCTATATAAATTTATTGAATCGTCATCTGTTTTCGCATCTTTGTCTATGTCTAAATATGTTTGTGTCTGTATAGCTATCTAATGCTTAAAAGGTGCTCTGTGAGTGTTAAATACCTTCAGCTCTGTTGCATTAATCAATCAGTTAAGCTAATATGTGTTAAGTGTTTGCTTCATGTCAGCGTTTTGCTAGTTTCTGGAGATGATGAAAAGGAGATGAAGTCCCAGACACTTCCCTTAGGAAGTTAAAGGGAGAAATGGACATACTGACCACATAATTTCAGATATAACCTGGGTTCAGAATGTTGGCTGAGACTGCTGAGTTCACACACTGTCAGCTTGCTGGACTTGGGGTTGGTTACAAGTCTTGTCACTGAATCCTGCAATCTCCTTTGAATGAATGCATGAAAAAAATGCTATAAAGACAGAAGGTATTTTCCTTTGATTAGAGGATAATCTGCTCTTCTCAAGTAGCTTCAACTTACCATTTTGGAGCCTAGAAAATGGCATTAACATATATGTTATTCTATGTTTGTTTTGATGGCCTATCTGGTCTACTTGGCAATTCCTCTGTCTGTTTCCTCTTTTTTCTTCCCTTTGTCTTGCTGCCTTCTTTCTCTTTCCCTCTCTTTTTCATTCATTTAACAAAATACTATATAGTGCCTACTAAGCATGAGATACAGCAGCTAACACAAGAAAGTATTTTTTTCATGGAGATGATACTCTATTAGAAGAAAGTAGACAACAGATGAGGACACAAATATAGACGATAGTTGGTGTAAGTGTTAAGAAATAAAAAGCAGGGTAAAGACACAGATAATGACAAGAGTAGAGGGGTATGTGTATGCTAGTTTGGATCAAAGGAGGCCTCTCTGGTGAGATGGCATTTGACAGAGACCTGAATACTAAAAAGGAACTAGTGATTCATATATCTGGAAGAAGATGCTAGCTAAAAAGAATAAGAAAGGCAAATGTTTTGAGATGAGAACAGCGAAGAGACCAGGTAGCTGGGATCAAGTTAGGAAAGAAAGTGGAAGGAGATAAGATGAAAGATAAATGGAAAAATGCCATATGGGGTGAATTATGAAGGGCCTTGTGTCTTTCACAGAGCAGAAGTTTTTTTGAATTTTAATGAAGTTCACATTATCAATTATTTCTTTCATATATCATGTTTTCGGTGTTGTATATATAAAGATATTGCAATACTCTATGTTAGGTAGTATCAATTGTTCTCCTTCAACATTATATTGGCTATTACAGGTAATTTGTCTCTCCATACTCACTTTAAAATTTGTTGGTCAAACCCCCAACATAACTTCCTGATATTTTGATTGGATTTCATTAAGACGAACTGACATTCTGACAAAACTCAGTCTTCCTATTCATGAGTATGGAAAATCTTTCTATGTAGTTTGCTTTTATTTCTTTCAGCAAAGTCTTATTATTTTTCTCATATAGCTCTTGTAATATTGTTAGATTTATGCCTAAGTCTAAAAAAAAATGTAAATGCTAATGTGTTTTTTATTTGATTTTTTTTGTTTCTAGAAGTTGGTCTGGATTGCAATGAATTTTCCTTTAAGTACTGCTTTTGCTGCATCCCATAGATTCCAGTAGATCTTGTCTTTATTCTCATTTGTCTCTAATAATTTTTTAAGTTCCTCTTTGATTTCTTCTTTCAGCCAAGAGTCATCATAAGCATACTGTTTAGTTTTCTATTAAATTTGGGTCATCCAGCTTTCATTTTGTGGCTGATATCTAGTTTTAAGCCATTGTGGTCAGAGAAGATGCTTGATATGATTTCAGTCTTTGTAAATTTGTTGAGAGATGTTTTGTGTGCCAGCATGATTTTCCTTAAGAATGTTCCATGCATGCTTGAGAAGAAAGTGAAATCTGTAGTAGAGGGGTGAAGTGTTTGGTATATGTCTATTAGGCCTATCTGTTGTCATTTAAAGCAGCTGTTTCCCTGTTAATTTTCTGCCTGATTTATCTGTCCATTGTTGTAAGTGGAGTATTAAAGTCTCCCACTATTATTATGTTGCTGTCAATAGCTCTCGTAAGAGCTAATAATTCTTGCTTAATATATTTTGATGCTCCTTCATTTGGTGCATAAAGTTAATAAGCATTATGTCTTTTTTCTGAATTGACCCTTTAATTATTATATAATATCATCTCTGTTTATTTTTATGCTTTTTAGATTGAAGTCTTTTTATCCATATGAGTATATCCATTCCTGCTCTTTTGTGGTTGCTATTCAACTGTAGGACTGTCTTCCAGCCATTGAATTTAAACCTTTGTTTATCTTTTGAAAGAAGGTGGGTTTCCTGAATGTAGCAGTAGGTTGGCTTAAGCTGTTTGATCCATTCGGGGGGGGCCCCTCTGCATTGTTTGACTGGTGAGTAAAGTCCATTAACAACTAGAGTGATTATTGATATGTAGCTGCTTAGTGTCATTTTGTAATTTGTCCTCTGTATATTGCTCCAGATGATACCTTTGTTCTTCTCTTTATCTTCTTAGGGTGGGTGGGTGCAGTTACGTTTTGATTGACTTCCTTTTTTGTTTTCTTCGCTTATTTTTTTTTACACAAATTGTTAATGAAAAGAAGCTTTATTACATCAAGTAATAAATACATACAGAGATGCAAATGGTTTAGTCATTTTCTTCCAGATGTTTGGATCAACCTAAAGGAAAGGTAGAAATCTGCATACAGTCTTAGTAGGAAACTTTTCCGGATCCATGTCATTTGGAGATTGCTCTTTCTTCTGTATTTATAACTTGTGCATTCTTAAAATGGACTTCAAAGCACTAATAGTCATGCAAATGCTTAAGCAAAAAAGAGTCACATTAAGCAGAATCTACAAGGGTATGGCAAATGGGACTGGCTAGTCAGTAAGCGCGCTGTCAGTATGTACTGAAAACAAAATCCTTCAATTTGTGTTAGCTGATGAAAAGAACAAAGAAGCACTTGGGAAAAATAAATGTACTCCAAAGAGAAGATGAAAGTGAGACTGGTATCTTGAAGGCAAACTAGTTAGCTGTAAGGTAACTTTTATGTGCATCTTTTGAATCAATGTTGGGGGGGAAAAAAAAACCTTGGGCAGTTCCTATTTAAAGTGTAAATCCTAATCAACTGCAAAACTCTTTCTCAATCTTAGAGACTCTAGATTCAGAGCCAAATGAACCATTGGAGGGACACCGGGAGGAGAAACCAAACTGTTCAGATTTTGAAACAAGAGTTTCATCAAAACAGGGGAGATGAACTTTTCCGCATAAGATGGAAGACCTCCCCAGCTAACACGAGAGCTAGGACCTGGGATTCCGTTCCGTTCCATTTCAGCCAAGCACTCCGGATGCAGTCTTCTGGCACAGATGATGCCTCACTTTTGTCTCTCCATCGTGCTCTTGCTCCCGGCGTTGTGGGGCCTGATCTCATTCCCCAGTTCTTAGAGGATGGCCAGCAGCTCGGTGTATTTGCTCCAGGTGGCTGTTCCCAGTTCGCTGGGACGGTGGCCCATGGTCACTCAGCAGCTGTCGCCCGCTCAGGGGGCGATCTGCTAACGTGTTTTTTAATATTAAATTCCACTTGAGCACACCCTGGTGCTCTAGCAGTTTAGTTCACCAGGCATAATCCACATACATCCCAGGTCCCGGTTTCAAGACGTGGGGCTGGAGAAACAATCCCCATGAACAGCTAAAAATAAAGAGAAAGACTTTTTTTCTCCTCTCTCTTAAAAAGTTTCCACTTGTTCATTGCTGGCATATAGGAAAGCGGTTAACTTTGTCTATTAGCCTTGTATCCTGCAAACTTGTTATAATTGCTTATTAGTTCCAGGAATATTTTGTCAATTCTTTCATATGTTCTACATAGATACTCATTGTACTAGCTTTTTAGTTGTACCTCTTTGTACTATTTTCCAGTAATTGTTCTAGACTTTAAAACATTTACTCTCAGTATTTTATAGTATACTTAGGGTTAACACTATACTACTTCACTTATAAACTATATATTGTTCCAGTCATCCTCAAGATTCTTTATGCTACAGTTGTCATATATATTACATTTAAATTAACTACAAACCATAGAAGGTAAGTTTTCTTTACAGTCATGTTTTAAAAATTAAGTGGAATGAATATCTATCTATTCTACCTGCAATTTTCTGTATGCTTCATTCTTTTATAAAGATCTATTTTTCCTCAATTATCATTTTATATTTTAAAGGTGTTTCCTTTAGAATTTCTAATAGTAGTGGTTACTGGGAAGGCAGTCTCCTAATTCTCTTTCACGTCAAAACATTTTTTTGTCTGAGAAGGATATTTTAGCTGGATATAAAAAGTGTCAATTTTTTTTAAAAAATAATATTTATTGAGGTAGCTTTGATTTACAAAATAATATAAACCCATATGTGCAGGTTGCTCATTCTTCAGATACATGTCAACTTTCCCACCACCAAATTACCGAAAGGTCTTCAGCATGTTCTCTGGATCCCTCCCTACTTGGACTCGTGCCGACTCTGCTCCCTGCTGTGACCACAGGTCTACTGATAATGTCCAAAGGTCGATTTTTGTTCTGTCTGTTCCTTTGCTTTATTGCCTTATACTATGCGTACAAGTGAGATTATCTGGTATTTGTCTTTCCATCTGACTTATTTCCCTTAGCATAATCCCCTCCAATTCTACTCAAGTGTCACAAATGACAGGATTTCATCATTTTTAGGACTTAATAATTCCACTGAGTATCTATCTATCTATCTATCTGTCTGTCTATCTCTCACATCTTCTTTATCCATTCATCCGATGATGGGCGATTAATTTCTAATTCTTGGTTATTACAAATAATGCTGCAATAAACATGGGGTTACCTATAGCTCTGCAAACTAGTGGGTTTTTTTGTCTTTTGAGTAAATATCCAGAAGTGGGATGATGAAATTGGATGGGGTTTCTATTCTCAAATTTTTGAGGAATCTCCATACTGCTTTACATAAGGGTTGAACCAATTTGCACTCCCACCAACAGTGTAAAGTGTTCCCATTTCTCCTCATCATATATTTGACAATATCTAAAATATATAAAGAAATCATAAAACTTAGCAACAGAAAACAACTCACTCAAAAAACAGGCCGAAGAATTAGATAGACAGTTCTCCAAAGAAGACATACAGATGTTCAGCAGGTCATATGAAAAGATGTTTTTCCTCACTTGTTATTAGGGAAATGAAAATTACAATTTTATGATCTAGTCTTAGAATTCTTATGGCATCACTTCTAGTCCATTCTATCACTTTTGACAACAATATCAAAAAGTCCCATATCATAACCTAAACTGTTTTAAAATTCTTGCTCATAGAAACCATTAGCGACAATAAATGATTAGTGTTGTTTTAAGTCACTAAAATTTAGGTTAATTTGTTGTGCATGAATGGATAACTACTACATTTCCTGACTCAAATCTCTCTGCATGTTCTATTCGCTCTAATGCTCCAATACTTTAATTTACTTGTGTAAAAGAGAAAAAGATTATCAAATTCAAGATGCACCACAGCTGAAAAATATGAGTCTATGGAAAAATTATTAATTTGCGGTAATGTCTATTTTAAAACACTATTTTGCCCTGTCTTATCTTTGCAGCCAGAGTACCTTGTATAATACTTCGTATGTAGTAAGACATTAAATAATCTTGCTGAGAATAAGAATGAGTGAATAGATTGACCCCTCCAGGCACTAAGTTTCTGGAAGGCAAAAACTGACTGATACATCTTTTAATCTCCCTTACATGGTACAAATCGTAACAGTGAATGTACCATTCACTTTTTGCTGTATTAAATCAAACTTAACTGACATTCTTGTTGAAATAAATGATCTGGAAACAGAAGTGAAAAATCATGGCAGAAAACTCATTTTAAGCATTTATATTATCCATTGACTAATGCCGGTTTTCCAGTCCCATCAACCCCTCACCAAACCACATCCCCCAAACCTAAAAGTCCCCAAATTTCAAAAAGAATACTCTGTTGATTCCTGGTAGACCACACAGAGATGTTCACAATTTCAACCAATAGAAGGCATCCTCAAACGTTTCTAGAGAATTTTTATGAATCACTAGACAACAATAAATCTTTCGACTATATCTAGGCTATAACTATGGCAAAGTTAAATTTGACAGATTATCTGAACAGGCCTGCTAACCTATATTCCTCCTGTTCAGCTGAGCCTTAAGCTATCTCAGTAGAGCTGAATTCTATGAACACGGAGTTTGAACACGCACTCTTGCAACATGAAAACTGAGCAACTTCTTTGCCTCTTGGGGGTGGTGGAGGTGGAGAATGTATATTGAGGGTATTTCCAGTGATTCAGAGAGCAAGCCAGACTTCCTAGGTGAAAATTTCCAGTCCTACACTCAGGGGTTTTGTGATTCCTTGGGAATACAGTCTAATCTCTGCCTTATTTAACCTCATCAGTAAAGTGCAGAAATTAGTAGCACCTACTCACAGAGTTACTGTAACAATAAAATTGATTAATACATGAAAAATAACTGGCACCTAGAAATGCTAATAAAAAATGAATGCTTACTGCCTTCAGTGCCGACCATGGACCTGGAACACGGAAGGTGACGGAAACCTCTACTGAACAAATGAGAGATGAACATATCTGCCGCCCGTCTTCATGATCACAAAAGTTTTTGATTGTTTCTTTTTTTATTTTGGTGATAAGAACCATTTATTTGAATAGCTATGATTCATAGAACATTTTCTATGTCAGAAAGGATGTTAAGTGCTTTTGTTAAGTACTATTTGATTTCATTAGAGGGCACTCACCTGAAATCTGTTCTTTAGGATTCTCATTTTTCCAGATGAGGAAACCATAGCCAGAGAGGTCAAATTGCTTCAGATTATGCAAAGTTAATGAGGAACTGATCACACGTCTGCCAGATTTTGTATAATTCTGAATCCCTGATTCCTTTTCTTTTTAAATGTAATTAATTGTATTGACATTAACATAACATACAGATGTTAGGTGTGTATCACTGTAAAGCAACATCTGTATAGAATACACAATATATGTACATATATACATAATCTGCATATAACACATCATATACATCATGTATTTTATAATACATCTGTATAGAATCTATATCTATATATATATAAACATTAAGCTCACTACCACTACTCCTATTCTTCCTTCACCGTGCAATCGAGCCCCTTTACCAAACTGGCCACCTCCCTCCCTGTTTATTTCTTTATTTTTAAAGGAATTATCTATTCCATTGAAAGAGACGGTTGATCACGTTCACTGATAAAGAACATACACGCCATACTGGAACCCGGTTATACTGAACTGGGAATGATAACACTTTGGGATGAAAACAATCTTTATTTTTCATTTTAATCCCTTCATAAATGTGAAAGGAGTCAAGTCTAGGAAAGAGCGCGGAGCTTCATATGGAAAATGCATTGTTTCTAACTCGCCAACAGGGCGGAACTTCTCTTCATTGTCAGTGGAGAGAGGGGTGAGGGACAGGTCAGGGGCCTAATTAGTCTTTATAGCTGGAACACCTGTCATCGTGCCTGGCCGCAAGTAGGTCAGAATAAATATTTAAGGGATATTTAAGAAATATTAAATAACCAACTGGGGCATCCTTTCTGACAAAATATTCTACCTTTTGGTCTCAGCCCTTCCATCTGTATTCCACATTCCAGGGACTCGAATGGGCCCAAGACTCGTCTGAGAAAGCCACTGCAGGAGCAGGAAAAAGTGATCAGCGGACACTCTGGGCGATGCGGCCAGCAGCTTCTGCGTTGGTTGCTAAAGAGAGGAAGAAGGCAGAGGGGCGTGGGGAGACCGGGAGCGCCCCCGCGTGGCAGAGCAAGGGCGGCCCCTCCTGGCGGGAATCCTGCGGTTCGGGAGTCGCCCCCGCCTCCGCCCACGCCCGCCCGTACTCTTCTCTGGGAAACGAACCGCGAGCAGGCGCGCTGGACTTGCGACCTGGCGTGGATTCTCCGAGATGGACGCAGGGGAGTCTGGCCACAGCGAAGGGGGCATTTTTCGGGGACCCCCCACGGAGTCCGAGCCAGAGATGGGCTCTGGCCCCCAGCTCTCCGCTCTGCGCGCGGCTTCCCTGGGGATGGCAAGACTCTGGGTCTCCGGGAGGAGGCCCCCGCCTGCTGCCAGCCGCTGCGAGACCTCCGGCGGCGGCTGGGGCGCGCCTTCCAGCGGGCGGTGCCGCGCGGGGGCCCGCGGCGCTCGCGGGACGAGGCGGCGGCGGAGCAGGAGGCGCCGAGCCGCGCGCGTGCAGAGCGCGCTGGTGAGCGCGCGCGAGGAGGGCCGCCCGCTTGGTCCCGTCCCGGGTTCCCAGGGCCCGAGTCTCGAGGCCCGGCGAGGACTGGGAGGCCTGGAGACGCTATTCCAGGGAGCGAGAGAGTGAGGGCGTCGGCAGGGATAGTTGGGCACCGTCTCTCCATCTTCCCTTGACGGCCCTGCCCAGACTCCGTGCAGGTGCGCCCACCTACCCAGCAGCATCGAGGGGGAAAGGGTCCTGTGGGAGCACCGGTGCTGGGCCCCTGCCAGGGGCTGAACTTACAAGGGGCACGCCCAGACTCCAGTAACCCTTCCCCAACTTATTCTTTATTTTCCTACCTGCTAGAAAGTCCCCTACGGAAGTTTGTACTCATATGCACGGGGCAGGAAGGAAGAAAATTTCACAGAAATTTTCTGGGCTTGATACCCCAGTCCATCCGCAACTTTCTTTTATTTTTAGTCTGCAGTTTTTATCTTTTCCCTTGGTAAGAGTCAGAAAACAGCAAAGAATAAGCTACGTTGTAAATGTGTCGCTTTTAGACATTAGGCGGGAGAGGCCAGAATGTTAAACGGGGGTATATACATAAATGTTTTTTAATTTAAACAGTTTCCAAATTAGACAATCTTTGAAAAGGACAGAACAAGAAATTCAAACTAATGTTATGAATGAATGTAGTGGAGACTTAGAAGCTCTATTTTGCTTTAAATACCAATAAAATAACAACTACTCTTTTAGAGCTAATTCAACCATCAGTAAGTTGTCCGATTTAAGAGCCAGGGGAGAACGATCATGTTTCTGAGTTCAGACGGGCAATGAAGTAGTAAATCTAATTTGACCCATGTTAACAATTTGAGTTTGACAAGGGATGGCTGATCTCCGACCCAAACATACTGCAGACACCTGGGTTTCTTCGGGCTCCTGAGCAGAGATAGTGGAGGCACCTCCTAAATAGGGGGGTATATCCTGGATGATTGTGCTGGGGAAAAGTGGAGATTGAGGCCTGACGTAGCACCCCTGTGCTGCCCACCAGACGTCACTACTCTTCTTGCACCTCAGTTGACTCGTAATTAAGTCACGTAGAGGGATTATGTTGAGTCAGCTCTGAGACACTTTTCAAACTTAAATTCTAACTAGAAGGAGTTTTAAGAAAGGATTGCAATGG
This sequence comes from Solenodon paradoxus, assembly GCA_004363575.1. NCBI lineage: Eukaryota > Metazoa > Chordata > Mammalia > Eulipotyphla > Solenodontidae > Solenodon > Solenodon paradoxus. Next base: position 30,472 of record RJWH01004439.1, on the reverse strand, counting down.
GGATGAGAGCACAAATCCCAGCATTAACACTTGCAGACACTGGCCCTGTGACTTGGAGTTTCAGATCACTCACCTGTAAAATGGAAACAGTAATCTTAGAGTTGCTGAAAGGATTATGAGAGAATATTATGTAAAGTGCCCAGAATGAAGGCTCACTGAAGTGTTTCTTCATCCCATGATCGTTACTGTTATAGACCTTGGAGACTGTATGAAAAAAAAGTGATATCAAAGATCAAGGGTTTTTTTCTGGAAAGAAGTCAGAGAATTTCACAGAGACACAGGTATTATATTTCTAGGTCAACGTCTTGACTAACCCTTTCACCAATGTGCGTGACCAGTCGTGAGGAAGAGGCTACAGAGTATAAATGTTTTAGCTTAGTGTCATCATCACTAGAAAAAGTTTCTGGTAAGGGGCTGCTCACCAGATCTCGACAGGAATCGGCACATATCCATACACAGATGTACACGTATCTTGTCTTAGGGTGGCATTTGTTTAGGAAACAGTGATGGACACTCACCTGGTAGCTTGGGTGCTAAGCCCCTGACAGAATGTGACCATGGAAAGACTGAGGACTTAGGTTTGAGACCAGGGACTCGGAACATCCCCAAGTAAATACATACATACATACATACATGCATACATACATACATAAAAGCACTTCCTCCTTTTCCTTCCTTAAAAGTGCTTCTTCCTCCTCTCCCTTTCTTTAAAAATAAATACACCCAAATCAATGTTGGACATGTTTAGTTAATATATGCCTATGGTGTTATGCATTTTGTTGTTTGAATTGTTTCTAGTGGGATGCATGGATTTCTAGAATCTGAGTGAATTTCAGGGGTTCTATACATCTAAAGCTGTATGCAACATTTTGGATGTGCATAAGGTACATTTTTTTTTTTTTTCATCAGAGAAAGTTTAGAGCATTCATCAAATTCTTAAAAGAATCCAGGATGAAAGAAAAGCCAAAGAACCATTGGTTTTTGCACTTCCTAAATAGTTGTGAAATGCACATACATACTTAGATGGTGAGCAATTATGGTGAAATTATGATCAATAATTTTGCTTCTTGATTCTTAGCATGGAAGGACAAGATGGTTACTTATTTATTTCATTCATTCATTTATCCATCATCTACACATCCACCCAACCATCCATCCATCCATTCTTTCAACAAACACCTGGAGTGCCTGCTCTGTTATGTGCTCAGGCCCTGCCACAATAGCTGGGGATGCAATTTTGTAAACCATACCTTACCCTCAGCCGTCATTTGAGTGTAGTCTCTGCGAGACACACAGGTGTAGAATGCTGTGGAAGCGCAAATGAGAGGTGACGTGGAAGGCTTCTAAGAAGGGTGGCATTTGACTGGGTTTGGTAGCATGAGAGGTAGATAGAGGATGACTTCCTAATCAGAGGGGCAGAAGGAGGTGTGTCTGGGGACAGTGTGTTTAGTCGGGGACAGGCAAGGCTTCTGAAGCTGCAGTGAAGGTTGACATGGGTGACTAGAAAGGAAGCTGGAGAAGTGGGGCAGAATTGGAGACCATCGGGAGAACTGAATTTCCAATCCGCATGGTACAGGCACATTCTGTGCTGGTTGCTGGGCCCTTAATGTTCATTTACTTTATTCTTCACTAGGTTTTGTCTCAGACAAGTGATTCTATGTGCTGAAAAATGAAGCAAACTGTGTCAGAGGAAATCTGAAAGAACACTTTATCCAATGGCATTATTTTGCAAATTAGAAGCGTACCACCAATATTTGCTTTATTATTATTATTATTATTTTTTTTTTTTTTACCAACAAAACACCCTGGGATATCTGACTTCTCTAGCGGGGCTGATGAGAGTTTTAAGCAGAGAGAACAGAGTTCTCATGAATTGCATGGAACAAGAGTCTAATTGAAGAGCTTTGCAAATAGTTGATTATTACTTTTCATCTACAACATAAAACTTATGTTGGACGAAGTTTTGTTGGCCTGCCTCTTAAGCAAACTGCCCTAGAGATCTATTTTTTAATACATGAGGACCTTCAGAAACTCCCCGTGGGGGAGGAGAGTATAAATTAGCTTTGCTATATAACAGATTTCACTCCAGAGTGAAAATTGTTAGAGTATGTAAGTGCACATAACTGTACATGTGCCTCTAAGGTGTCGTTGAATGTTTTTGCTCAACAGGGAGGCCATTTAAAATCCTAAAAACTTGAAATGACAAGAAATGAAGTAAATGGGCCCAGGTCCTGAAGGCTCAGGTGGCCCTGGGCAGTTATCCTGTAGCTCTGAAAGCTCATAAAGATAAATGATTCCATTGCAGGTCACATGCTCTTGCTGGCAAACAGCCTTCTATTGCACAGCGATTTTTCATATGGACAGCTTTGTGCATCAGCGTTTTGTTTGTTTTGTTTTCATTTCATGGCCATTTCAAAAGCTATTTGTATATCTGGATTTTTACCTTGTTGTAGAGAAAGTCAGCTTTATAGCCAGGCCAAACAGTTAGGACTGGGGAATAAGATGGGAAATACATCTTTCTTGATATCTTATTTTCCTTTTCTACAAAGTCCTTATTTTTCCTGTGCAGAGAGCAGTTCCATTTGATCTGTATCTCAGACCAATAAAAATCCTTATTCCTTTTTTCTAACTTTTAGCTGGAAACGCGTTTTCAAAATCGCCAGCTGGCCAGAACTTTACTGGGCTTAAACATGAAAATGCAACAATTGAAAAAGGACGATGAACTGGAAATTGCATCAGAATCTCAAAGCTCAGAAAACACTGTGAATCTGAAATAAGGAAATGCCCACTTCTAGATCTGAACACTAAAAATAACAGATCATTCTGAAATAATTCTGACTGAACCACATATGCTTTGTGTTAGATTTTAGGAGAAATTTGTAGGCCCCAAACTTAGTGGCTTGGGAAAGTGACAGAAAACATCTAAGAGAAGGCAGAGAGAAAATGGCATGTCATCCAGTTTTAAACTTATGTATTCATTGTTTTGGCTGGTATATAAAAGTAACAAAAAGTATTGAAGATTTTCCTGACTGTCAGTTCCATCATTCTGTCTTACATCACCTGATTCTGTGGCATTAGGTGAGCTTTCAGAATCTGTGCTTGTTTTGCCTGATTATTCTTTTTTGTCTGGTCAATTAGCTGTTCAGAAACCCCTTGCCCAACCCCTCCCCTTTTGAGAATTACTTCTATCTAAATTCCCATCATACTTTTTAGGCAGAGTCTGCCATTAAGGCTGCCATATTCCCTTGGATGTGGTCACACAAAAAAGGCTGGTAGATCAGTTTATGCTCAAGAGTTTTTGACTAGAACTAAGGAGTTAACGAACATTCCTGATGCCTGATGGTAGAAGATGTAGGACAAGGGTGGCCGGTGGGGGAAGTGCTGGGTGGGGAGGGGAAGCAGCTGGTGGCTACAGTGTGATGAGATATGTCACCCCTCAGGCCTTGCTCCCCTTTAAGATCTATGCAAATAGGCTTGTATTCTCTTGATAAAATCTCCTTTAGTCTAAGTCAACTGAGTTGGAGTTTTATGACTTGTATTAAAAGAGTCCTAACTAATGCAATTCCTTTATTAAATTTTTAGCAGTGGAAAGAGTTCTTGTTGAATGATACTATCTACCTCTGTCATAAAAGAGCTCCCTTTTTTATGTAAAAATAATAAAGTTAATAAAAAGAGTTGCAGATCTAAGCAATATTCATAATGGTCATTCTTTATAAAAATAAAAATTCATTTATAAAATATATGTCATTTTACTATTTCATTAACCATGAACATGAGTCCTGGAAGGCAAAGGAGAACAGAATGGCTGTAGTCTTTCTCTTAAAATAAAAGCAAGTTGTTTTACCCATGAGAGTTATTGGGACCAAGTTTAACTTGTCTTTACTATTTTTTCACTTTTTTTCACAGTAAACAAGCAAATGAGCCTAACTCTTCAGTTATTAATTTGTCCCTTGTTCAAATTGAGATATTGCCATATTTAACTGATACAATTTTGTCACATGTGCAGTAGGTAGTATCCTGTTATCTGACCACTGGCTTTCTAGAGACATTCTGCTTGTGAACTCCTGGCTTAGACACATTTGGATTTATTTCTTAAATTACATTTACAAAACAGATTTCTCATTAGTCTCTTCCTCAAAGTCATAGAAATTCTGAGGGAAGGGGTAATGGAGTTTGTTGTGATCTGTTCTTTGAGAAAGATTCTACTTGAATAAATATGCAAGCAGTCATTCTCCAGTATAGGTTTAAGGTCACTATAAATTGTTGTGATTCTGTGTTACTTAAGACTATTTTATTAGCTTACTTTCCTACAGAATGAGGAGAAGCTGACATTGGTTATTATTCAAGTGAATAATTTGAGGACACTGATAATGTGCCCTCTTGGGAATCAAAAGAAATTAAAATTTTTTATTAGTGTTTCATTTGTTTGCAATCCTATATTATAGAGAGTAGACAGCCTCTGTCAATGTGGCCAGCACAACTCAGCTACCGCCAGAGTTCTCGTGGTACGCACTGCTATCATCTTTATTCTCTCCACTCCAGTGGCCCCTTACCCCTCCGCTTGCTCTGTTAACCACAGTCTTGATTTCAGAGTCTAAGAGAATTTTATTCATTTATTTATTTTGTTTCTTTATATTCCACGTATGAATGAAACCATTCAGTAATTTTCTTTTTCTTTCTGACTTATTTCCCTTAGTATCATCACCTCAGTTTATCTGGTCTCCGTCTTTCTTCTTTTGACTTTATAGCATATCTTGTTTATCCAATCATCTATTAATCAGCATTTAGGTTATTGTGAATTGTGCTGCTTTGACCACAGGGGTGCAAATAATGTTTTGAATCAGTGCTTTTGTATTCTGTGGGTAAATACCTAGAAGTTGGATTCCTGGATCAAACAGTCGTTCCATCCTTAATTTTCAGTGGCATCGCCATACTCTTTTCCATAGAGGTTGCGCTTAATACAAAAGAAAGGATTTTATAAAAGAACTTGTGAAATTGAATGCATTTCTTTTCACTTTTTCAGAAAAAAAAAAATCCATCAGCTTATTAGAAAAGTTTTGCTCACCAGTTTTATTCCCCTATCTTTTGGGAATGAACCTGGAATCACTATATCTTCTGGGAGTGATAGATGCAGAAACAGAATAAGAAGCTCTTTGTTTGAAAAGTATCTCATTTTTGAAGGTCCTCAGCAGTGGAGTTGGCCTGTGACATTAATTGTCCTTAGGACGATACAGTGAGGGCCTGAGCCATGAACAGTGTCCCTGTTAACTAGGCTTTGTTTTCCCTTATAAAGTGAATAACTCTGCACTCACATCATGACTGTTGCTTTCTTTTTATTAAAGTACCAGGAGCAGACTTTTCATATGCTCTCTGCAGAGGTACTCAGCTGTTCGTTGTGAATTTGCTGGTCCCTGTGTCACAGGGAAAGACAGCAGGGACACTTTTCTAAGGGGCCCAGGGATGCTCCCTACCATGATTACACTCTCCTGCTCCAGAGTGTTTAAATAAACCAGAGCGACAATGGTATTTTAAAGAAATACGAAGTGGAAGGGTCCAAGCTCTGCCAGGTGGAGGGGAAAATGAGACAATGATTATAATGGAAATGATGCCACCAGGAGGCAGCCGCTGGGACAGCTGACAAGGTAAGATGTTCACACAGAGAACACAGAGAGACCCAGCTTAGGGGGGAGACGATGGTGCTCATGTTCTTCCAACAACATGATATCGCAGCTTTCATTGCAGAGGGAAAAGCCCACGTTACCAGCAAATGCATTTTCACTCTGTGGTACTTGTTTCACTTACGCCAGTGAACGGGAGCCAAATCAATATGACAATTAGGAGCATTATTCAGGTGGTTAGGCATTTCCATCCTTTCACAGATGGCCTGCACGAACCCCCTCTTTGTTTGGCTTGCCGAACTCCTTCTGCTGTAACAGGTGCTTCTGGAGTGCCCACCCCAGGGACAGATCAGGGGCTGCTGCTGGCTGAGCCTGCGCCAGTGTCTTTACAAGTGCCCCATCTCTCCTGGTCCCAGCAGGGCACAGGGTCCGGGTGCAGCCATCAGCATTATTTATAGAGCCCTGTTTCACTGCCGGAGACCCTCTGCCTTGGGCCTGGCACGAGGTCCTCTAGTGCCAGCTGCTCCCTTCTCTTGGTTGTTTTTGTTTTTTGCTGCTGCCTCCCCCAGCACCCATGAGGAGGGTTACGGGAGAATTTCAAATATGGTTAAGTTGAGGATCCTCTGAGTCCGACAGCCTCTTGTTTCACCTGAACCAGGTGCTGAATCTGCTAGCAGAGCAGTGGACACCTCCTCGGGCATCCTGAGTCAGGTACCACTTTTCATGAACGTCTCTGCTTCTCGATCCTGCCTCAGTGGATGATGGGAGTTAGAAGGTTCCACCTCATCTTGGGAGCAATAATGCCTCCATTGTTCTTTCTTGGACCTGTGTAGGAGGAATCCATAGAATGGAATGATAGCAAAACCAGCAAGGATACCAGCCACCACTCCTGTGTCAAATGCTGTGCCCAAACCATCCATAATCAGTGTATTCAATCCTCACATTGATTTGTAGGCCTGGAGAACATTTCATTTCAGTCATTTGACCTTGGTGTTAGATCCGAATCTCCATTTAGCAGCTATATAACCTGAAGTCAGTTGCTCTAAATTCTTTTGGTCTGTCTAAAGAAGCTAGTGAAAATGGTAGCCATCTTCTTTAGATCTCTAAGAGTTCAAACTGAAGAAGCCAGAAGCCAGTTTGAAAGGCTGAGAGGAAGGGTTAGTCTCTTTGCAGTCTGCTGCTCATTTCTTTAGTTCTACATGATCTCACCGCCCTCTGGGACTCAGACATTCCATGTCCCTCTTTCTCCACTGCATCTTCAGATTTCTCTAATGACCTGCCCTCTGTCATGATGTTGACTCCGAGTCTCCAGCATTGACAGATAAATTGATTCACCAAACATGCCATAGGCTCCAGGAATAGGAAATGAGCATAACTGCTGGTCTCCTGTCTCGCCTGGCACACAACGTTATGTGTGTTTAAAACATAATTGTCCCAACAACGCAGTGAGATTGGACTTACTGCTTGTCTGGTTTATACAGGAGAATGAGTGTTGGAGAAGTGACTTGTCACCAACCACCCAGCCAGCAAGTGGCGCTGTCAGGATTTGGTCCAGGTTTGTGTGGGGGCTGGCTACTGAGAGAAGTCCTCCCAAACCATTGGAGAGACCATCGCGCGAGCAGATAGTTTCAGTATTCTGACAAATGATAGCAGAAGCGTGTAGGAGAGTTGAGGAAGCTATTGTAAGAGAGAGAGAGAGAGAGAGAGAGAGAGAGAGAGAGAGAGAGAGAGAGAGAGAGAGTGCTTCAGGCAGACGTGCTTCTAAGTCCTCTGGGTCTGCCTGGGAAAAGCCCCCATTTTACATAAACTAGCTGGGTGGTCTGAGTGCACTCTATTTGGGTCGCATTTTTTTAACTCATTTGAAAGTGGAAGGAAAAGGAGAAGCGGCCTCTACAGCCTTCCTGTGATTTAGGAACGACTCTGTTCTAACCCTGCCTGCTGGAGATTGGACTCTCTCCCCGATGCACAAACTTCTCAATGCGGGTGGAAGCGCTGGCCCGGCCACGACGTGGACCCTCCCGGGCAGTCCGGCTGTTGCTCTGATGAGGGCCCCAGCTGTTGCAGCCTTGATGATGACGGGAAGCAATTCTTGTCACTCTTGATGCCTCTGCTCTTTTCTCCAGGCTGCCGTGACTGCGGCCAGGGAAAATGACATATTTGCACTTCACAGGGACACAAGTATCACTCAGACCTTTCATGTGTGAGATTTTAGAGGCAGCCTGGCGGATGGCCTGAGGTGGCAGACACTGCAGGCGGAGGGCGGTAAAAGGTGGAGTGTGGACAGCAGCCTCTGGGGGCCCGTGACAGAGAAGTCTTGCTCCCACACCCCCACCTCACTGTGCGACTTAATGTCTCGGAAGTTCACTTTACTTCTCTGTGAAATGACTATTATCATTTTCATACCCCATGGGCTGCTAGTAAAGATCAAATGTATAAATACATTAATCCATGTGAAGAGGCGTGCCTTGGAGGTTTAGTGGTTAAGTCTGCCACTTCCAGTAGGTACAAGCCACGCGCATCCCAAGGATCCTGGTTCGCATCCTGTGGTCAATCAGAACAACCAGGATGAGCGACCCAATAAAATAAGTGAACGCTTCCTGCCTTCCTATCTCCCTGTCTTCTCACCTTCATCCTCCTTGCACCTTTCCTGAAAAAAATAGCACACGAGGTGCTTAGAACACTTTCTAGCAATGTGTATTATTACAACATTTGGTTCACCTTTCTTTCCTATTGGAAGTGCCCAATTCCAAGAGAGGAGACTGAGAAGGACGCTTTCACCTTCCCCAGCCCCTCTCGGAACTCAGGATGCTGTGGAATCCATTTCTGTCCAATGAAACCTAAGGGGAAGTTTGCTGGGACTGCTGAGAAAACTTTTCTTTTTTGACAAAGAGACAGGAAGCAAACTCTCTTCCTCCTTCCCTCTTCCTTTCTTGCCACAGTCACCCTGAGGCAAGTGGGAATCTGTGGACACTTTGAAGATGGGGAGACGGGAGAGAGGAAAAGAGTATCTTTCTTGGCATAGTTGAGTAGAGCTTGCTCTGAGACGGTCTACCCATCACTAGTCTTACCTGAGAGGTGACAACAATGATAAGACCCAATTGCTTAAGCCACTCCCCCCGCAATTGTTTATTGAAGTAACACTACTAATTTAGTCTTTTTTTTTTTTTAAATTCTTTTCCCCTGGCCCTGGATTTCAAACCCTGGTCTGTGGGCTTTACACAGTCTATACCATATCTGCCTTAGTCGCCTGAACCACAGTCCTAAAGTCTATTTCTGTTGGATTCAGTTTGTTTGTTTAGTTTCTCTGACTATACCACAGAAAAGTGAGATCATGGTTGTCTTGCTCCTTCTGACTTACCTCACTAAGCATAAATAAACCCTCAGGTTTATTGATGTTGTAAATGGCAGGGTTTTATCTTTTTTATAGTTGAATAGTATTCCACTGTGTGTGTGTGTGTGTGTGCGCGCATGCACATCACATCTTCTTTAGCCAATGTTTAACGTATGCCTTTGGTGAGAATCTGTTCTATACAACAGAACAACTAAGCAACGTATCAGAGAAAGACTTGTGTGAAAGGAATCCCATCTTGCACCCTGCGGAGAGTCTGGAATTCTGCTGTAAACCTCTTCACTGTGGAGAACACTTGTCCTTGTGCATGCTCCATTACGGACACACAACTGCCAATGAAACTCACAACTTGCTTGTTTCTGTCAGAGAAGCCGTTTTGTTTTTCAGCAATGGAAAGAAGTGGAGAAGGACTACTTTTCTAAAGTGTCCCGGGAGTTAAATGATAGAAAAACAGCAGTAATTCTTCCTCAGCACTCACATTTTTTTCAGTGAAAGAAACTGTAAAAAAAACCAAACAAAAAGCAACCTGAAAGTAGTTTCTACAATTCCCATCTAAATTGCTAGTATTTCTGAAGTTCTAAGGATTTCATTAGGGATTGTCATATAAAGAAATTTCTCCAGATTTCAAAGTGGGATATTAAAGTTGCTGAGAGCATGTCCCATGTCCTCTGGAACCTACCAAATACTCTACAGTTTACCATTTACCAAGTGCTGTTGCAACCAGTATGGCTCATTAAACTCACAACGGTCCTCCTAGGTGGGTGCTGTTTGAGGTTATCAAAATTTTAGTGGCAGCAAGAAAGCTTGCCTGTAAACATCACACTCCTCCCATTCTAAAGACATCACTCTCCCTGAGTGGGTGGTGCTACTATCCCCAGGAAGCAGTACAGTTTTGGGTGTCAGAAGACCTAAGTGTGAGGGTCAGCTTTGAGCTGAACTGCTGTGTGACAGCTGGTGAGTCATTGATGTCTCTGAGCTTCAGTTTCCTCATTAGTAAAGTGAGGGGTTGAATTCAAAATGATCTTTAAGACTCTCTGGGTTTAGCACTATTGCCTCCACCTAATGCTTCCGAATCAGCCTTTGAAACAATGTCATCAGATCTTAGAGTGAATTAGACTAAGTGGTCCTAAGAAAACACTGAGCTTTAACATGAATTAGAGTGAACAGTTACAGAAAGGGAACAGGAAAAAAAGGGAAACATAGTAAATTGGAATTCCTTGTATCTAATAATTGTTTTCTCCTTTCTTCCCTCTCTCTCTTCCTTCCATTTATCACTATGCCCACAAGTTTCAGACATTGTTCTAGATATATATTGATTATCAACTTTGAAATAAGCATCTTGCTGGGTGCTGAATCTAGGACAATGAAAATGAAACATGGGGTTCTAACTCTCACAGTGTAGATGGGAGACACCTATAATTTAATGACATTCCATATGATAAATGCTGCGGTAGAGGAAAAGTTGGAATGTTAAGTAGTAAACAGGAAGCATGCTTAACCTGGAAGTGATGGGAGAGAGAGACTTCCTGAAGCATAATTGAGAGAAGACTGGGGAGGGAAGAGGAGTGGCAGACACTCTTGGGGAGATGGAAACTACTGATAAAAAACACCAGAGGTGAGCAAAATCATCTTCTACTAGGAGAAGCTGATAAAAAGCTGAATATAGTTGGAGCTTAGGAAGGAGCAGTAAGATATTTGGAAGCATGGCTGGAGCAGTAATCAGAGGTGGTGATGTGAGAGGACTTGTATTAGATTTCAGATTCTCTTCTTAAGAACACTGTAGCCATTGACTATATATATTTACTACCAATTATTAACATTGTTGATTATTAATAATATTTATTAATTATATATTATTTAATATATATTATATATTAAAGGAAAGGTGCAGGGTAAGAATAAAGGCAAATAGGCAGCAGGCAGAAGAGAGAGGAGGAAGCAGCATTTATTTTTGATTTTTACTTGGTTGTTCACACTGGTTGTTTCCTCTGAACCCAGGGGTATGTGGCCTATACTCTCGGGAGGTAACTGACCCAATCACTGGTCCACCAAAACGCACCTGAATAATATTTTTAAATTTGACTTTTACTATGCTAATACATGCACAAATACAACGTGAAGCAAGTCAAAGTGTCTTACACAAAAACTATCAGTGCACAGATGACATCCGTTACCCCACCCGCCCTCTGCCCCAAGGAAACTAGTTTCAATGCTGTTGTCTTTGACATAAGGTGAGTCTGCTTCTTTCTTCGATTGATTTTCGATATTATGACTTCCCACTATGACAAAGGAGAATTTTCACTCTCTTATGCCCCCTCCTTTCAACCCCATCACTCTTTCCAATATTAGAACAAGGTCACTGGGAGGGACGCAGATTCTTTTTTGCAGACATCCACAGCGAGGTCTCCACATACAACATGGTAGTGAGAAATAGTGAATGGTTGACTTTAGTCACACATGAGTTATTTTTAAAACACCCTGCAAGTTTGTTAAACTGATGACCAAGCATTGGGGGGTAATATGTGTGTGTTCATAATTTCTGTCCACTTGTTTCGGAAATCCAAATGGGTCGATTCTTGAGAACTCAACTGAAATTGAGGCAGCCATATTTGAGGAATTGAGAGAAATGCAGTTTCAACATGTTTAATGAAACATTAATGGGAGGACCTTTTTCTCTTTTGATTTTGATGGTCTTTTAAGATTTTTTATTTTTCCTGAACTATGTGGCAGATATTAATGCTTACACGCTGTTGTGACTTGTTTTCTGTTTCCACTCGTTATCGTCTGCCTGTCTTAGGTAATGAGTATCTTTAAGATCCTCAGTATCATTAATATAAAAAGAAAGAAGGAAGGAAAAAAGAAAGGATAGGAGGAAGGAAGAGAATAGCTATTTGATCATGCACTGATCATTCACTTAAGCTGTGAATGAGTTGCTTCTATTTATGTAAAACGTGATGTCTTGTTTTTTAAAGGATATGTGGCAGAAAGAAAGATACATGGCAAAGTTACTAAGCAAGGAACTAAGAGAAATAAAACCATTGGATTGTTCAGGGTGAGATCAGAACTTGAAGCACTAAGTCTTGAAATCAATGGGTTAAATATTGAGCCCTTAGTTTTCTAACAGCTAGCAGCAATAACAAAAATATTATATTAGTCTGTTTCTCGTGTTCTTTTGGACACAAATTGTTTGTATTTGCCTCTGTACTGAGTAAGTTAACTCATTTTATTGGCTCATTAACTGTAGGGCAATTAGGCTCAATGATGGCTACCCAAATTGATGAGTTTTGACTTTTGGATAGTTGAACAGTAGACCTAAGAGAGCAGTAACGAAAACAGAATCATTTGTGTGTGTGTAGAGCAGTCTTTGATTATGTCAATAGAAATCATGCCACCTGCATAATAAAAATGGTTATAATAATTTTTTAAAGCAATATCCCTTTTTCTAATCCCCATTTCTCTCTATTTACATTGATGTCAAGGCATAGATTTTACCCCATCATAAAAAAACTGTTCTTATTGATGCAAACTCTAGTCAGAGCACTAAAGCCATGACAGTTATGAACATTGATAGCCTGGGAATGATTTGAGTTTATTCAGTTTAGTCAATAGTTGATTCATTTTCACAGAATTAAACTGTAAAGAAAGATCAATAAAAGTCTCATGTTGCTCTTAACACATTTATCTACCAAGTAGTAAATAGTATAATTATAGCCATGTCTAAAGGCACTGCTTTTCATATATGACTTTGCCCTGCAAAAATCTCATTTCAGCTTATTGGAAGGGAAAACTGAAGAACTATTGAATGCATTGACAGGTTAATAATTTGGGAATAGTATACAGTTATCATTTTAATATGTGAGGTAGAATAATTTGTGAAACCCTTCTAAGAGAACAAGGATTATAGAATAAGTTTCAGGACTCCAGGAACTCAGTCTGGTGAGGTAAAGAGATACATCAGCAAATCAGTATGACATAATGTGATGAATAGGTAGTGTATAACATTTATAGTTTATATTATGTTATTTACATGTATAGTTGAACATTATACAAACACCTAAATATTTTAGCGTTATACAATTACCAAAGTTAAACTAGGCGGTCTTAAGAAGAATAACTATTATAAAAATGACAAGAAATTCCAAGTGTTGGTGAAGATGTGAAACAAAGGGAACTCCCATACAATGTTGGCGGGGAGGTAAATTGGTGCAGCCACTAGGGAAAACATTATGGAGATTTCTCAAAATACTAAAAATAGAACTATGAAATGACTCAACTTCTCACTTCCAACTTGGAAGGAAAAAGTTCACTTCCTGGAATTGGGAAATTACTTGAATTGAGCTTCTTTTAGCTCTCTGGAACATTAAGTCTGAAGAAAACTGTGGAACCATCGAAAGTTTCCCCTCAGTTCAGGCAGAAACAGAAGAATCAAACTTACTAAAGAAATTTAGAAAAATTTGTGGTGGAATATACATACCATAACATTTACCTTTAGTGACATTCAGTACCTTCATATTGCTGTGAAATCATGACTATCCAACTCTTAAACATTTTCCTCACCTAAGCATGAAATCTGATACCTGTTAAGCAGTCACACCCCGTTTCTGGATTCCTCTGGACTCTGGCAACTATCAATCTACTTTCTGTGTCTATGATCTATGGATCTTTCAATTCTGGATATTTCGTAGACATGGAATCACATATGTGCTTTTTTTTTTTTTTTTTTTAAGGAAAGGTGCAGGCAGGCATGAAGGTGAATAGAGACAAGGAGAGAGGAGGAAAAAACATTTTATTTATTTATTTTTTGTTGTTTATCTTGATTGCTCTCCACTAGCCCTAGGACGCCAACTAGATCCTCTGGATATATGTGCACAAAAATACCCTTGACTGGAGGCGGTGGACCCACCTGCTGCTTCATCAGGGCATGCCAATCTGTGTCTATGTGTGCGTGTGGTTTTTCCATTCACGTAGTGATTTTAAGGTTCATTCATATTTGAGGCATGTATAAGTACATGCTGAACTCATGCCTTTTATGACTGAATAATATTTCATTGTATCGATATGCTGCATTTCACCTATCCATTCATTAGTCATTGGACACTTGGGTCCACTTTTTGACTCTCGTGGATAGTACTACTATGAACACTGTGTACAGGTTTTTGTTGAACATCTATTTTCAGTTCTTTGGAGGTATATGGTCAAGGATGGAATTGCTGTATCACATGCTCATTTTAGACTTAACTTCTTGTGGAACTGAAACTACTTGCCAAAACAGACACCCATTTTTACTAAACTCACTTTTTATGACGTAGTATTTATTTCAAGGTTACCCTGTGCTTTGGTAATTTATTCTCCCTATCAACTTCAAAAGATTGTTCTGAGGTTTAATAATCTTTGTGCAACTGTTAAAGGCCTTCCCCAAACAGCCTTTATATAAATGGAAGGTATTATACACTCAGATATTCATGACTGTATCTTGCAAGGCGTTTGCTTGTGTAGTAAATTTACATGAAATTCGATCTGTATAGGTGTGTGTTTGTTTTTACAGTCTTAGAGGACTTGAAACTGAAAGAAGACAAATTGAGCTGAATTAGTTTGTTTCAATTCGACCTGCTTTTCCTAATGAGATATTGGAAGGCATTAAAAAAAAGTACTATGCTTTTGAAGTATGAGCATGCTGGTTCTGGTTGTTAAATACATTAATTAATTTATCTCTATTCAGAACATTCTAATGAACTGAAACCTAAGGTTGTTAATTCAAAAGAGAAGCAACAGTGTGACTGAATGGATGACATTTGCTGCATTTTTGTAGATTTTCAGAAAGGTTTCTGAGAGAAAACCAAGTGAAAAACAAATTCAAACTGGCTCTAAGCAGTGTTTTAAAAACTCTGGTAAGGGGGAAAGGAGGCTCAGGGGGGGCTCAGTCACCTAGCAAAGGGCTTAGGGCATCTGGGTTCCTACAAGCCAGATTCCCTGAAAACTAGGTAATTGTATCCTTTTGTTACTTTAATATATATATATATATGTAATATATATGTATTTTAATTTTAAAGGAAACGTGCAGGCAGGAATGAAGGCGAGTAGGCAGGAAGGAAGAGAGAGGAGGAAGAAGCACTTTTTTTTTATCTAGCTGTTCACATTGGTTGTGGTCCCCCCAGGCCCCATCCCTGCCCCCAAATCTTGAACCTGGAACCTTGGAATGTATATGGGACTGCTCACCGGGTGTACTAGACCAGGGCGCTCCCTACGTTAATATTCTATTTTGAGGAATAACCAAATAGGCAATTTCCTAAATAACACAGCAATTTAAAACTTGAGCAAAAAGATCCCTGAATAATTCTTGTCACCAACCAACTTCTTACTACTATGATCTCTCCTTACTAGAGGTTCTTCTTTAAGAATGTTTTAATTTTCGGTGTGCCCTAGTGGAGTGGTGGTTTGATCTGCCACCTTCAACTGAGAGTGCAGTCTACCTACCTCCCAAGGACCTGGGCTCGCCTCCCGTGGCTGGGGTGAACAAACAGGATGAGCAACTAACAATAAAAATAAATGAAGTGCTTCTTCCTCCATGCCTGCCTTTGCTCTCTTTCATTCCTGCCAGCACCTTTTCTTTTTTTTTTAAAGTTTTAATTCTTAATAATTAAGGTTAAGTAAATGAAAAGTTCAGCTGACAACCTGATTCAAATCACTGGGTGTCCATTGAGAGAATGAATGAAAGACATGGAAGAAAGGCGAGAAGTTGTCAGTTAGGCATCTTTGTTTCATAGTTGTGAGCAAAACAGATCAGAGTGGACTCTGGTTTGCTCAACTTCCCTGACTAGTCATATGTATATATATATACGTATATATATATACGTATATATATATACACACACATATTTATATATACACACACACACACACACATATACGCACACATACATGTGTGCGTAACTTTTACTCCTGCTACCCACAGAGCTCTTTTTATTCCCCTTTGGAGAAGGTCTGCCTTCCTTAGACCTCCTCTAGGTGACAGAGTTTCGAGCAATTCTTCCAAAATTCATGCAGCCCCAGGAGACAGAAGTGGGAATGAGGCCATCAGCCTAGAAAAATGTTTTGCCTTAAAACAAATCCTAAAAGTCTGTACTATCTTTGTGTCTGTGTCTTTACAGGATACCTTCTTTTTTCTTCTTCACGTTTCACAATTTCAAGCAGCCTTTTAAACTGTCACATTTTAGGGCTCCAAGATCGATGAATTTTAAGGAGATACAGAGCCTAATGAAAATAGGAATGAGGCTATCAGTATTCCCAGGGCGACAGCAGATGCTTATAAAATACTTGCCCAATTATAGAAGTAAATCACCAGGGCAATAAGAGAGGAGAGCGGGTAGTTAGTTAGGTACAAAGTAACGACTACGCAAAGCCTGCCAGCACCATGAAGGTGATGGAGCTGAGTCCCAGAAAACACTTTATTGCTACTTTCTCGTCCCCCAAACATCTATCTGAATACAAGGACCAAAGATTTCAATGAAATGAGTCTCTGACTCATCCACCACAGGGAGATTCAGGACAATTTAGTGTAATCTATTCTCATTCCCTGAATGTTTGTGTCTGCTCAGTGGTTTCTTTTAAATCTTGAAAAATCATCAACAGCTGTAGTTTGTCACTGTCACAAAAGAAAAGGTAGGGTGTGCATTATCTAAAAGACCAAGACAATATCAGAACTCATGACAATTCCTTAGGGTCAAGGAGTGAACTTGTTTAGAAACGTAGAGTGAATGCATTTTTAAGATTTCTCTGTCTCCAGGGGGAGTCTAAATTTTCCTATACAAACAAGAACCATAAAACCCTTGTGATTCCAATCTAGTTTATATGAAAAAGGAGATGAAAGAAAGGGAGGAGATAATGAAAAATCAGCACACAAAAATTGAAGAACAATGTTTCCATATACATTTTAAATTGTCTGGAGAATTAATTTAATTTGTGCTTATCTACGTCAACTCCTTCAGGCAAGTTGTCCAATCATATAGATGTGTATAAATATGCATGTATACATACATGTATGCAAGGTTTGCATATGTATATATGCACACACGCCTATGTATGCATGTATATGTATGTGCACGCACACAGGCATATGCACACAGCGCGCACATGCACTCATGCATATATGTACACACACAGGACACATGCATGCACACACGTGCACACAAAGACACACAGTGTATGCATACATACATGTGCAGCAAGCAATGCTTATGCATATATGCACACATGTGCACACATGTTTATATGCACAACATGTATACACACATGAATATTTGTGTGCGTATGCATGTGTGTATGCATGTGTATGTGTGTATGTATGTCTATATATTTCCTCCACATTGCCATGGAGATTGTTCACTTAGGACATGGATAGTTAACCAGAGTGTGATATGCTCTGCTTTTTATGTTGATCAGGGTGCATTTCATCTTTCTAACTGAACCATGAAGTTGAATTGGATTTTTCCAATCTTCAAAGTATAGTACTTTGTCTTTCAGAATTCACAGGGACAAGGACTATTTACATGAATAAACCAAGTCCATAAATGAAAACTATCAATATTGATAAAATATGTAGTTTTATCATGGTGCCATGTAGGGTTGTAAAACATAACCAGGTATTGTTAGAAGTGATAGTTCTTTCTAAACAATATAACTTATAATTGCAGTTGTTTAGATTAGTAAAGGAAACACACCCTATGATAAATCTAGAAATTCGGAGGACTTGTAGCTCAAGTTGGTTGGAAATTGGAGATTCTGAGTTGTCAGCCGGCAGTGGCACAGCTCTCTCTGGGCAATGCTGGTTTTCCGGGACGCTTCTCTACTGGAAGCAGAGAAAGAGCTGTGCCTTAAAATCACATGTGTAAGGGCTGGGAATGACTTGCAAACTAATTTTGTAATTTTGGCCAAGTCACTTAATCTGACATCTGAATTTTCTTCCTTATAAAGTAAGGGTAATTAATTTTTTTTCTTTTGCTAAAATGTGAAGATTCTTGATTCACTGGCACTAGGGAAACGGTAACTGTATTAGCCAGCTATGTCCCAATAACAAGTAGCCCCTACATTTATTCCTGATCCTGGTACATGTAAGTACCCCAACACTGTTTATTTGTCCCTGCAATTGAGATGGAGTAGCATGTATGTGGGACCTGTTTTATTCACAGTGGGAGGAAGGAGGTGGGGAGAAGAGAGAGAGAGACAGAGAGACAGAGAGAGACAGAGAGACAGAGAGACAGAGAGACAGAGAGACAGAGACAGAGAGAGACAGAGACAGAGAGAGACAGAGACAGAGAGACAGAGACAGAGAGAGACAGAGACAGAGAGACAGAGAGAGACAGACAGACAGAGAGAGCAGGGGTATATAGATGATACCTATTTAAACTTCTGTGGGACCTTATAAGACTTAGAATCCATTGGTCAAAATAAGTCACATGACAAAGTCTGCCATTACAGCAGAGTGGAAGTTTACTTCTCCCATTGCAAATCTCAGTGGCAACGAATGGGTATATTTCTCTTAGATAAGAAGGGAGTGAATTGTTGGGAACAAAATACCATGCACTGTAGTAACTTGTTAATATCAGAGAGGTTGCACTGGATGATGGGTAAGAACAAGACTTTGGACCTGGGTCTTTATTCTCACTGTAAGAACTGAGCAAGTTGCCTAATCTTCCTATGCTTGTTTGCTCATCTGGAAAATTTGGATTATAAAGTATATATCCTCTCTCATAGAATTATTAAGAAGATAAAATGAGTTTGTGTGTGTATGTGTATGTCTGTAGTTATTCAGAGTAGACCCTGACACATATATCAAGTGTCATGTGTCAGTATAAATTTAGAGAGGCATTGCCTGTAGGAAAAAAATATGTCTCTTCCTTTAATGTAGCTGTGATGGGGGGAATGGTACATACATTTCCCACACTCTCACATTTAAATGAGTTTCTCTACATTACAATTAATACATGTCATTAATATTTTTCACCACTTTCTTTTTTTGTGTTCTAGTCAGTTGTCTTTGGAGATGGGCTAGCAGAAAAGTTAAGGAGGAAGATTTGACTGGTAATATTAAGGCCACTAATTTTGTTTCCATTTTTGAGATCTTTTAATGATATTCTAACTTTCGAATATTTTTTAAATTTATTTTTTTCATGTCTTTGAAGAATAAAATTCAGAAAGACATTGGCTTCTGGTTATGGACATAGTATTTCCATTTCTTGTGGGCCTTTTTCCTTAGATAGTGAGCATTGTATCTTTTTACTCCTTTAACATTCTATTTGAGGATTAATCAAATAGGCAATTTCCTAACCCAGCAACAGAAATAACGAATATGATCTCATTGCACCAGAATGGTCCTAGAGTACAAAATGTGGAAGGCTCATTTTTTCTACCTATATCACAGATTCTGCTAGAAAATTCGGCCTTTGTTTCCTTTGTATAGCATGTCTGAAATTTACTAGGTGAGGAGTGGTATCTAAAAACTGAGATATGCAAGCAAATACATGTTTGAACTAAAGCAAAGATGATTCTTCTTATCATATGGTAAAAACCTTCTAGTGAAAAAGTAACTCAAAGGTTCTTAATACTCCTTGCAGACTCCAAAAAACATTGCTGAATGAGAAAATAACCACTTATGTCCTATATTTTCTTCAAAGGTTTTTACTTTCTTCTCCTTATGATGAAGCATGTCTAATTATCCATTTATATCCTATCTTCTGCTTTTTTGAAATAATATGCAACATCTTACTCCAGGTGGCACATGGTTCAGGAACAAAGGAAAACTTGGCTGTAAGGCTGCCCAGGCACAGAGGTTGAATTAGAGCTCTGGATCTGATTTCTGCTTCTCTAAATAAGTGAAATAGTGTCTGTGAACCTCTGTTGAATT
Source organism: Solenodon paradoxus (assembly GCA_004363575.1). NCBI lineage: Eukaryota > Metazoa > Chordata > Mammalia > Eulipotyphla > Solenodontidae > Solenodon > Solenodon paradoxus. The sequence goes on along the minus strand of RJWH01004439.1, from coordinate 10,605 downwards.
GAGGCAGGGAAGTGAATCAGTTAAAGAGTGACTTCAACCATGAAAAGTGAGTGTCTGCTGCTTCTGAGCTGGGTTAAAATGATTAGGACTACAAGGAAGAGAAATAGAAGAGAAGCTAATTATGTATTTGTGTTTTCTCAATGCTGGTTTTTCACCTTTGGCAAACCTGAGCTCCTTGGAGGAGAAATCTTAAGTTTTAATGGCTGTTTGAGTTCTCATTCTTAGGTTGAACTAGACATAGGAATTAGTAAAATGAGGATATTCGGGGAACTGAAGTGACCAGTTGACTCTTTCCATAATCACTGGGGAAGGAATTCAAGCCCATAGTACTTGTTTGCTCCCTCTCCCAGCGAGCCCAGAGGAGATCGAGTTCTTTGTCATTGCTCTAGCCTCCAGGCTGCAGGTCTGTGTGGAGGGCTTGTGATTGCCTCCTGCAGCGCCACCTTCCTCAAGGTGAGAGGGGAGGGATGAGAGGTAGTAGTGCCCGGTTAACTTCTCCTGGTCTTCACACCTTGTGTGACATTCCTTCTCGGCGCTGGTTCTCTGGGGCCCAGGGTGTGGGTATCCACACTGTCTGTGCTCTCCCTTCTCTGGTCTGAATTGGTCTGGTGTCTCCATGATCTCCTTTGTTCTGACTCTTCCGCCTCCTGAGCCCCTATCCACTGATAGACAGAGCAGCAGGTCTCTCAGACATCCTGATCTGATGAGCTGGGAGCTGTGTTTGTGTTTTTATATACTCTTGGTTGTAGTTTAAAGGGGATGAAAGAATGATGTCAGATGATTATTCCACCATGTTGTCGAGCTCACTTCACTACTTCGCCTTTTGATTACTGAGGGTGACCAGAAAATCATAGATTTGACCCTAGATTTCACCCAAGTGGTCACAGAACTGCTTTCTAGAGTTGACATATAGAAATTGACATGATCAATAATATCTTGTTATTTATTTGGGCCTGTAGAGGGACCACTAGTCGTTTACATATTTCCATCCTACCTGTTTCCCTTTGTAATAATAAGCTCCTTGATTTTTAACCAATCATAGAATACCCTGTGTATCTGCATTGCAGTTAAGTGTGTCCGTGTGACTAAATTTGGACTCAGTATGAGATCTGAGTGTTCTATGCAATTTCTAGGTCACTTTCTTTTTTTAAAAAAAAAATGGCTTTATCTAGACCTTCTTTTTCTCATACATAGAAAATGGAAACTAATGGAATAATTTGGATGACAGAGCTATGCCATCAGAATAGACTACTTGAAAGGAAAGCTGCATTTATTTAAGATGCTATATATTTTGGTAGTTTTGCTATAAATCTTAACCTGTACCCTACTTACTGTAGAAATTACTATTTGCAAATTAGTAAAGGACACTGAAACTCTGGTAGAGAGTGAGTGGGGAAATATGGACAATGTCAATGTTCAAAAATGAATTGTGAAGAAAAGAGATAGAAAATATATCAATAATTAAACAAAAAGAAATTAGTATCTGAAAGTGTGATGCTGCCATGACAAAAATCTATGATATGCGGGGCCTGTCTTATTGACCAGATAAAAGGTTGTCAAGAAACATAGTAAGGCTGGAAGGCTGCAAGGTCACCCTTTTGTAATGCTTGACATGGCTGGTAAAACATATACCTGTAATGACTTAGAAGGAATATTTCTCAAGTTTAGAGAACTGGTTAGGAAAAAATAGACTCTTCGTGTATGAACTGTTTCTTGTGGATTTTAGCAATATTTCAGAAGAAAGAAAAGAGCTTAGGTCAGAATTCGCCAATTTGTCAGCAGTGAGGGAGTGGACCTGTACCAGTGAAGCCTTTCTCTGTTGCTAGTCTATAATCTAAACTGAAGGTCTAGAAATTTGGGGCTTGCAAAATTGGAAAAGTCAACTTTATCTGTACCTGAAACAACAGGAGATTAGATTCATTTATAGTTGTGTCTTCAACTATTAATTCTAAGGATGATTCTTCTATTATACTTCATTCCATACATCACACATCCTCAAGGGAAATGTAAGGGTGGGAGCAGAGATGGGAGAGAGACTGAATGTCTCAGGGAACTGGGAAGGGTAGTAGAATGCCTTTTGCATCCCTTGTCATTGGTTTGTTTCCATTCTGCTGAATTCAGACAGTATAGGAGATGAGTTGTCCTGTGATGTCTTTAATGCATCTTTAAGAGTTAGTGACCGCAGGCCCATTCCTGGAAGACATCTGTTAAAATCTTAAAACCTTTGTGTTCAAGTTTCTTTATCCAGTGGTCAAGTGGCCAGCAGGGAAACAAATGGTGGAGTTGTGATGGAGTAATCTGAGACACAAGATGGAAGCACTGGGATAGTCCAGTGACTCCTTCATGAACTCACTTGTTCCAGGGCTGGTGAGCTTCCCTCTCCAGGGTCACTGCAATACTTACCTTTACAAGGTGCTCTGACCTGTGAAACCTGTTGTCATCTGCCTGAACAGTTTTTACCCAGGGATTTGATTGATTGCTTGAACTATGTTAAAAAACAGTCATTTTTTGGTAGCAGAAAACTTTCATGAACCAAGACAGCATCACTTCTAAGACGACAAAAGCTTAAAGGAAAGAAAAGAAGAAAGTATAAAACTAGTTTTGTTTTGTTTTCTTTTTTTCTGAAAATCTGCCCAACTCAAAATGATGTTATGAAAACAAGGAAAACTACTGTAGATATGATTCCCTGATCACTACATACTGTAGATAGGTTTCCTTCTGGGACACAGGAAAGATATGACTGCTGACATTTCCTCAATTTTATTTTAGCCCCTTCAAAGTAAATTGCTCCAATACATTCTTAGTTGCTTCTGGATTTGTTGTTATTATGTTTAGTGATGAAAATAACTCATTTTTTTTTGAGTGGATTCTGCAGAAGCTGAGCCTGAGATGGGAATTCTTGTTCCAGTGATCTGTTGGGTGAGTACTTACTTTTAGGAGAAGGGGATTGCAAGATGCAAGAAAGGGCAGGCAATATAGTCTCAACTAGTGCTATGATCTGAATGTTTGTGTTCCTAGACCCTTAAATTCATTTGTCAAAATCTTAATCCCCAAAGGTGATGGTTTAGTAGGAGCCTTTAGAAGGTGCTTAAATCATGAAAGTAGAACCTTTATGAATGGGATTTGTTCCTTATAAAAGAAGTCCAGAAAGATTCTGAACCTCTTGCACCATGTGAGGTCACACAGGGAAGTCACTGGCGATAAACCAGCAAGGGGCACCCTGACTTTGAACTTCCAGCCTCCAATCCTGTGGAAATAACTTTCTGTTGTTTGCATGCCACCAAAGCTGTACTGTTCTGTGGTAGCAGCCTGAATTGACTAAGACAACTGGAGAGCTGTTTCATTCTGGTCCCACAAGAAATTCTGGAGCGTAACTTGCACTGTAAAGTTGATCCTCTCTTGAAGCAAAGAGTTTGATCTTCATATCCTTGTGCCAATTAGTTCTTGGCTGAGGTCTGAGGGTATGAATTGACTCCCTGGCACACAGACTTCCATTTGGGTCAGGGTCATTTTCCAAAAAGGGGGACAACTGTGAGTTCTTTATTAGCCAATAATGGAAGGATAATCCACAGTTGATCTGGGGATAGAAAAATATAATAAAACCGAACAGGATAAAGAGTGAAGTAACATGTACACATCTCTCCATCATAAGGCAACTACCATCACATTTATGTGATTATCCTTCCAGACATGGTTTTTGTTTCCATCCTGTCCCCACCCAACACAAAAGAATATGTTCATTCTGCTGCCATGATTTTTGCACATTAATCATTCTAAAGATACGCCATCGTTTTTGATGGTACTATGGAATTCCACTGTTATGTAGGTAAACAAATTCTTAAACTAATGGCTGTTCCAATTACTGTTGCTGCATAGCAAGGAGACTTAACGGCATAAAGCAGCAGCCGTCTTATCAATGTTCACTTACTCTGAGGGTCACAAATTCAGACAAGGGACATACCAACGTCTGCTCCATGCAGTGATGTCCATCATCTGGGACTGGAGGTGACTCAGATGACTTTACTGCAGGGTCCACTGCCTCACAGCACCTTGGGGTGGGGAAATTGACTGGAAGTCTGTGCTAGGGTAGGGTGGCATGCTCCAGTATGGTGACTTTATGGTAATGGAACTTCTTGACTGCTTGTTGCTCTAGAGAAATGGGTAGAAGCTGCTGGACTTTCTTGTCCTAGCCCCAGAGCTCACAAAGGGTCAATTCTTGGTTCAAACAGTCAGACTTTGATTCAAGAGGAGGGGAACAGAGGTCCTTAGGAAAAAAGGTCAAAGAATTTGAGATGATTAAAAAAAAAATCTCCACAATAAGTTTAAAAATTGTTTCCAGTTTTGTATTTTGGTTGTTTTTCATGTTTTGTGGTGAAAAATGTCAGCATGAATGTTCTTACAATTAATCTTTCACAGGTGAAGCATTATCATCTTAGAGAAAATTCCTTAAGTGCAATTCTTAGGTTAAAGGCACATGTGTATTTAAAAATTTAATTTATATTGCATTGCTCTCTAGAAAAGTTGTGTCAATTGCATTTATATCAAAAGTATGAGTACCTCTGTGTCCATGTGTCTGAGCATGCACGTGTGTTGAATTTGCCATTACCGGGATTATGCTGTTCTAGTAAAATGAATTGAGAACTTTTCTTGTACCCAATCTTCACATTTTCTTGTACCCAATCTTGTACCCAATCTTCACATTTTCTCATCTGTAATGAATTTTATACTTGCCTCCATAATTTCAAAGAATTTGTCTTTCAAACCGTTTTGATCAAGTGTATTGGGGGATCATTTTTTGTTACATTGCTTTAAAGTCATTGGATTGATGCTTATAACTTGAATTTTGATAGTGTATGTTTTCTTAGAAAATTCATCTTCACTTTGAGATTTTTAAATATACTAATCATGGTTAATAAATATGAAAACAAGTGTCCTCTCAAATTAGAAATTTTCCAATTTTCCTTTGGATATAATCTCTTCCTGGGATACAATTTTGCATATTATTTGCCTTCCATTTTTATTTATAATTTCTAGTGACTCTTTTAAGACAAAACGGGCAGAACTTGTGATCTTCGAAATGTATACTTTCTGGAATTTTTGAGATGTTTTGTGGGCAATTTGACACAATTTGGTAAGTGTTCCAAGGCACATAAAAATATTTAGTGACCATGTGTAGTATATAAGGGTCAACATAGTTGTCAAAACAGACACTGATGTGTTAAATTCTATACAGTTGCATTTTTGTTGCATATTTCTTACAGATATATTTTGAAGAACTTTCATTTAGCTCTATGGCTTTTATCAATAGAAAAGTGACCCTGTTTATTATCATGTCTTGAACTTCATTCTTTATAATTTGCTTACCTGCTTTTTTTGTGTGTGTTTCTTAATATATTTTGTTCCTGCTTTTATTTCTGTTTTTTAAGGAAAGGTGCAGGCAGGAATGAAGGTGAGTCAGCAGGCAGGAAGAGAGAGGAGGAAGAAGTACTTTATTTAGTTGTTCATCTTGATTGTTCCCTCAGCATTGGGACACGAACCTAAGTCCTAGGGATGCATGTGGACTGTGCCTGCAGAAGGTGGCTGAGCAACTTGTTACTCTACCGGGGCGTGCCTGTTCTTCCTTTCTTAAAGAAAATCATTAAAATTTTTTTTCATCTGGTTCCATGTACCCATCATCTAGTTTCCCTCACAGTAGCATCTTTCACAGCTATACGACAATATCAAACCAGGGAAGTGACACTGGTACAGCCTACAGAGTATACTGAGAGTTCATCAGTTTTACATGCACTCACATGTGTGTGGAGTCCTGTGAGATTTTTATTGAATATGTGGGTTCATGTAAACACCACAGACAAGGTACAGAACTGTTTCATCCACAAAAGGGTCACTCTTGCTAATCCTTTATGGCTCTTCCCACCTCCGTCTTCCTGTTCCTCATCTCTGGTGACCATCAGTGTTACATGAACGAATTACATAATATGGAAGCTGTGGATTGTTTCTTTTCATCTTGGATGTCTGTTCAGCAAGCGTTCTCTCATTTTTGTAGCAGTTTTTGTGTGAATAAACATTTTCATTTCTCTGGGATAATTTCCCAGGAGTGTAACTGTTGGGTCATGGCTGCATGTTTAGTTTTCTAAGAAATAGCCAAACTGTTTCCAGAATCCCTGTGCATTTTTCATTTCTACCAGTACTATATTTGTGATTCAGTTTCTTCTTAATCTCACCAGTATTTGGTATCATCACTGTTTTATTTAGCTATTCTGATAAGTATGTAGTGATGTATCATTGTGGTCTTAATTTCATCTCCCTAATGGCTAAGGACAGCTGAATACCTTTTCATGTGCTTCTATGCCATCCGCGTATCCTCTTTGGTGAAACGTCTGTGTTTCTTGCCTATTTTCTAACTGGGTCTTTTTCTCTAATGGTTGAGATTTTTTTTTTTTTTCCTTCAAAGGAGTGCCTTTCTTATCCATTGTCCAGGTAATCAAAAGATAGATTCTACATAGCAAATGGCACCATTGGCTAAGGAAGTCACCAAAGGTAACCCAAATCCAATAATGAAGGCTCTTACACCTCACCTGGACTTGAAAGATTTTTCCTAATGGCTGAATCTTGAGTACTAACTGCTTCTATATTCTATGTATAAGGCATTTGTGTGATGTATAATCTTCATATGTTTTCTCCAATTCTGTAATCTTTTTATCCTGTTCCAGTCTTCCACATTTTTAATCTGGATGTAACCCCATTTTTCATTTTTTCTTCTGCAGTCATACTCTTGGTTTCAACCTTAAAAACCCTGAGCCCAACCCTAGATAATACCTTTTCATGTCTTTTTCTCCATTGTCATTACAAATTAAATATCAATTTTCATGATCAAATATGTTGATATCTTCATTGATAGCATCTAGGGTTGTGTGTTATTTAAGAACTTCTCCAACCACAAATTATAAACTTAACCTATATATTATTTTAGAAACAACTCTCTTTCGGTAACTGTTTTTAAATTATAAAAGTAACACATGCTTATTTAAGAATTTCAAAATGTAGAAAGGTAAAAATGGGAGAAAAATTTGCCTTAACTTCTGTCCCTTTTATTTCCTGAAGTAATCATGACAATTATTTCTTATATATCTTTTCAGATTTTCTTTAAGCACATACAGGTATGCACATGCCCACACACACACAAACACACACACAATGTTATCCTTTTTTTTAAACCAAAGGGATCCTATTGTATAGACTGTTTTGTAACACTTAGTATTTCCCACTCGATGTATCTCTATACAGCAGTGCATAAAAATTATATTCATTATTTTTAACAGCTGTGGGGATATACCATAATTTTTATGACCTTTCCCCTAATAATAGACAAGTGAGTTGTTTATAGGAATTTTATTTGCTACGTTAAATAATACTGCCATAAATTTTCTTGTACATACTGCTGCTTAAGTGTTTAAGAAGAATAAATTCTCAGACATACAATTCTTAAATTATAGGGTATGTGTTTTTACAATTTAGAGTATAAGCAAGTGCCTCTTAAAAATAGAGCATAAAACACACACACACCTACTAACTATGTGTGGAAGTGCTGATTTCTCCGTATCCTCACCTGCTCTGGAAATTACTCGAGTTTTATTCTTTGCTTAGCTGAAAAATAAAAAATTTCCCCTGTTTTTTTTCAAAAAATGGTGAGTATGTGCATTTATATATGTGTCACTATAAATTTGTCAAGAAACACAGTCTTATATTTCACTCTAAAATCCAAGTTCTTTGGGATAAAGTTTTTATAAATTAAAGAAAAGATATCCTTTAAAGCCATCTGAGATGAGTCTTATACTCTGGAGAGTGACTTTTCACTTAGCTGAAGGAAAGGATGAGGTAAATTAGAAGGGTCCTTACTAGGAAATATTCCACCCAGCACATAGTTTTAGGTGTCTGACTGCATCACCTAGAATTTCCGAGGGAGAGAAGAACAGAATTGGGTAACAAATAGTTCTTTCTTAGTTTTCTTCATGGTTTAGTCATCCATCCATCCATCCATCCATCCATCCATCCATCCATCCATCCATCCATATATTTATCTGTGATTTAGCTACTATTTATTGACCATCTCCTTGGCATTGGCCTAGTGCACTAGGAATGTGAAGATCATGGGGAGAGAACAGAGTAAACAGTCTTCACAATTGTCCATGAACGGCCTCCACACACTCCTGGATAGGAGATCAGGTCAAGAAAGGAAGACATGCTTAAATCCCATATCGATGAGCTGATGATAGACTAGAAAGGGCAACTCAACTTATTTGACATTGTGGAAGCTGGATCGAAAACTTAATTAAAATTCAAATTACAGGTTGGATCAAAACACTTCATTTCCATTGATACTCTGCAGTGGGAATCAATCACCAAGCCCAAAGATAGACTTGAAAACAAACAAAATTAGCACCTCATCCTGTACGGTGTTCAAAGAGCATTAATCCATCATACCACAGTCAAGAAAGCTGCATGACCTGGAGTGACCACCTACTCAGCCATCAGCAAACATAATGCAAGCCAAGGGGAAGGGTGGGACAGGAACACAGGGGTTCATAGACAGATAGATGGTGTGAGGTGGGTCTTCATGGCAACTTATATGGATGACCAGTACAAATAAATATATTAAAAAACTGGTTATACTAAAGAAAAATATAGACCTGAGAAGAGCCACACTATTCTACTTCATATCTCTTTATTCTTCTTACCCCACCACTTTTCATTTTCTAAGGACAGGTGATAAGTAAGTGATATGTCATATACCCTTTCATAGGTCTTTGTTATTACTTTTTAGTCTTTATATATTAAAATATACCTCTAAGTAAAAGACATAGTATGGGTACCCTATTAAAAAGAGCACATTGGTATAAAAGAAATTCAACTTTTGGAGTAAGAAATTTAGTATTGCCCAAGTCAGATAATTCAGTTTATATTTACATCATGGTATAGAACTTCTGCAGGGTATCTTTCTGGAAGGCTTCTCATAATGAGGGGGAGTCTCTGTTGGGAACAGATGATCCAAATGAACACCTTCAAGACTGGACGTGGGGAAGTTGAATTCCACACCTATGATGTCTCTATACTCCTCTTCAAGTCTTGAATACCATCAGGAAGTTCCACCAGCTGTTCACTTAGCATCTGACCCTGGCATCTCACTGCCATCTGCAAAAAACAAAAACAAAAAATATCAGTTGTGAGCTCAAACTTTTATTTATGTATTTATTTTTTCTATTCTGGTAGGTGCTCCCTTTCTGCTCACCCTTAATCTGACTCATCACCATTGGACACTTCATTGAGTTGAGATCGAAGTCCCGTTTTAGCTTTATACACTTTCTTCGCCATTGAAATCTCCCTGTCCCATCTTATTCCTCGGATCCCTGGTTTACTCTCTCTTACTCTGATATACTTACCCATGCAGATGTGGTGATGATGGATCCTGATGGGTAATGCGATAAAGGGACATTTGGAAAGAAGCATTATAATCCAGAGGAAGAGGGACTCATGGCCGGTGCTTAGAAGATATTTTACGGAAGCTGCACTTTCAATGTTGTTACAGAGTCAGCTGACCTGGTTAAATACTGTGAAGTTCCAGCCTTCTTTCTTCCATATGCTGCCTCGTTCTCCAATCCTATCTTGTACCACAACGTTTCTTGCTTTCAGGTCTTCCTCCAAGTTCTTCCTTCTTTGGGAGAGGTGCTTTGGCTCCATACATGTAGTATCTCCTACTTCTCTTTTAAAACTTGACTGAGAAGTCAGTCCTTTAGGAAGCCAGTTTCTCTTCCATAAATGCTGCTTTGGATGATCGTCTGCCTCCTTAGAATTTCATGCATACTCATGTCAGAACACTTGTCAAAAACTGTGCCTTATAATTTTATTCATCCAGTGCAGAGAAAGCTCTAATTAAAAGTAATTATTCATAGTTTTGTTGTTATTCTTATTGAACTCTAATCCCCAGGCTTTAATGAATCTACTGGCATAGACAACATGGAATATGATAAATATTTATAGAATGATTGGAGAAACTCAGGCTTGCCTTGGGAATGATATTCACCTTCTCTGTTGCTTCTGGACTTTCTCAGAGGAAAGTGATCTTCATTTTCAAGTAGGTAAAGTTAAGTAAGCATTCTTCACCTCTGTGCTATCCCTTCTCTCAATATATAGCTCCAAGTTTAATCATAAGAAATCATCAGCCAAACCCAAATTAAGGGACAGTCTACAAAATACATGACCAGTCATCATCAAAATTGTCAGCATCATACACTTGGAAGAAAGATTGGGAAACTCTTAGAGCTAAGAGGAATATAAGGTGACAGAACCACTAAATGCAAGGTGACATCCCACAACGGAAAAAGAAAACTGGCAGAAATGGAATAAAGTCTGAAGTTTCATTAATAACAATGCACCAGTCTTGGTTTTGACAGATATACTGTGATAATATAAGGTGTTAACATTAGGGACAGCTAGGTGAGGGTACACAGGAACTCTTCATAACTCTGTAATTATTCTAAAATGAAAGGTTTACTTAAAAAGCAAACCATTGTTGTTAGTGATATGTCGGTTTTTGTATGGTGTGTG
>RJWH01004438.1:11769-107750 GCA_004363575.1 Solenodon paradoxus | reverse complement strand
TAACTTTAAGGGGATAAGTTAGTATGACAAGATGAAGTCCCTTCCAGGTAGGTTGTAGGGGTTCTTCTTCCAGTCTTTCACCCATATGTAGTCTTCCAGTTTAAATGGGTGCATTGGGGTCCTGAGGGAGACTGGGTTTCGATTAATCACCCATTTATGGATTTTCTGAATTGTTTTTCCAAGGCTCAGAAGTTGTTTCTGGATTTCTAAATTATCTAGTTCCTTTAGGTTCCCCTTCAGTCTATTTAAGGAGGCAGGTTCTACTATATAGGATCTCAAAAGGGGAAAATCTTATTCTGGCTCTGGGGGCAGAGCATACCCATAGGAGGGCTACGGTCAGTATGTGTGTTCAGAGTAGACTAGTTTTTGGACATAACTTATCCATAACCTGTTTGAGGGTCCAGTTCATGCATTCTGTCTTTCCTGAACTCTGGAACCACTAGGCCATGTGTAAGTTCCATTGGATACCTAGGGCTCTAGCTATCTGTTGCATTATCTCTGTTAGGAAGCCTGGTCCATTGTCTGATCCTGTAGTTAATACATCCCATAACATGGGGTAATGTCTTTTAGCACTGCCTTGGTTACCTCTCTGGTCTTTTCTGTATGGGTGGTGTATGCTTCAACCCAGTCTGAGAAGGTGCAGATAAAAACTAAGAGATATTTATTCCCTCTACTTGGTCCTATCTCAGTAAAGTCTACCTCTAAATCTTTAATGGAGTCTGGCCACAGCATTGAATTCCTGCTCGTCCAACAGGACCCTGTCTGGAATTATTCTGTGCACAAAAGAGACAGCTCTGTGTCATCAAGGCACAAAGGGACAGCAGTCAAGCAGTCAGGTAGTACCAGCTCAACAAGGTTTCTAGAGAAGTTTTTCCTAAGTGGGTAAGTTCATGCTGCTGAAGGACTACCCAGTGTGCTAGTTGTCCTGGCACAGATTCTGTGGTCTGGGAGTACCCACCATCCTTCCTTTGTTATCTTTCTCCCTTCCTGTGGTGTCCATTCCTTTCTTGTGCCCTTTGCAGTATATGACTGCTGCTTCCTTGAGCTTCCAAACTACCCCTAGTAGCTTTAAGATTTCTTCTTAATTTTTAATTTCTTTTCTTCCTGCTGTTAGAAGTCCTTATACCATACATATATAGCCCCGTGTACATGCAGAGTGGCATAGGCATAGCACTAGTCAGTGTAGATGTCGACACATTCATCCTTGCTGAGTCCTAGTGCCCTGAATAGGGCCCTTAGTTCTGCTCTCTGGGCTGACCATCCTTCAGGCAAGGCTTGTCTCTATAGTCTCATAGTTCAATACAACTGCTTACCCACCGTGTCTCTTGCCCTCATCTATGAAACTACCATCAGTATATAGAACGAGGTCAGGGTTTTGCAGGAGCTTGTCTGTCAAGTCTGGTCGGCTAGAATAGACTTCATCAAGAACCTCTAGGCAGTCATGCTCTGGGGCCCCCACAGCAACAGGCAAGAAGGTGGTGGAGTTTAAGGTTTTTATTGCTTCCAGTTGCACCTGTGGGTTTTAGCACAGGAGCCCTTTGTACTGGGTCACCCAGGCATGGGTTAACCAGTGCTGGCCTTGACATCCATGAACATTATGACAGAATGGGGCACTTTTAACATCTAGGTTTTGTCCCAATGCAGGCTTGTCTGCCTCATTAATCAATAAGACAGTAGCTTCCAAAGCCCTTAGGCAGGGTGACCAACCTCAAGCAACTGAGTCAAGCTGTTTTGACAGATAAATTATCAATCTCTGCCAAGGCCCACATTCATAAGTTAGCACTCCAAGTTACCTGTTGTTCTCATGTACAAACAGGTTAAAGTCCCGTGCCACATCTGGGAGTTTCAAGACCGGTGCCTCAGTGAGTTTTGTCTTTATAGTTGTGAACTCTTTTTCTTGTTCAGGTCCCTAATCAAAGGGTGCCTTCTCCTCTCCTTTGAGGGCTTCATACAGGGGCTTTGCCAACTCTGAAAACCCTGGGATTCATATGCAACAGAATTCTGCTGCTCCTAGAAACTCTCAGTCTGCCACTGAGTAGTGGGAACTGGAATGGCACATACTGCCAGCTTTAGCTCAGTCCTTAACCCTTGCTCCTTCCCAGCACTGAGCTCTAGTGGGGCCAGCTAATAAGAGGTCATGTACATATTGGAGTAAGATGCATCTTAAATCCTGATCTGGAAACTTGGACAGGTCAGATGTCAGTGCCCCACTAAACAGGATGGGTGAGGTTCTGAATGCTTGAGGCAGCCTGGTCCAAGTGAATTGTTCCTTAGACCCTGTGTTCGGGTTCTCCCACTCAAAGGCAAACAGGGGCTGGCTATTGGGCTCCAACTGAAGACCGAAAAAGGCATCCTTTAAGTCTAAACAAGTAAATTATTCTGCCTCTGATGGTATGGGTCCTAGTAGGGTATATGGGCCTGGAAGTGCCAAATGCAGAGTGACGACTGCATCATTGATGACACCTTTAGGTTCTGGACTGGGTGGTAATCATTCATCCCTGGTTTCTTTACCTAAACGCAGTTGTGCTGAGCCATCTGGGGTGAAGGCTATTTCTGCTTTCACTTTAGCCAGAAGATCTCTACCTATCAGAGGTACTGGGTAGTCTGGTATACACAAGAACTCGTGGACTGCTTGGTGGCCTCCCATCCAGCACCTGTGGGGGCCACAGAATGGTCTGTGGGTCTTGGCTACAGTAGCCCTCATGATAGAGGCCTCACTGAGACGGGTGCTACATTGTAACTACTGAGTGTTCAGTCCCCGTATTGGCCGTAAAATTCGTAATCTGACTTCCAATTTTCACTTGACTATAGGCTCATGCGGGCCTAGTTGGAAAGAGCCTGGTCCTAATCAGAGTCTGATTTTGCCAATGCTGACATCATCAGGTCTGCTTCTGGTGACTCAGGCCGGTATCGGCTAGGCAGGTTGGAAGAACCTGGTTTCCCTTCTCTGGTGGTTTGGACATTCATTTTTCCAGTGGCCCATTTTCTTGCAGTATGCACACTGGTCCTAACCTAATGAAGCCTTTCTCCTTTGCCCTCCAGCTCCTATCTTTTAACCTCCCTTTTCCATGGCAGGCAGGGGTGTCCTAAGTCAGCTGCTAGAAGTTTTACTTTTTTCTCAGCTGCTTGTCAGCCTCCTTCCTCAGTGGTAGAGTCCCATGGGGGCGGCATGTGGAAAGGCTTCTTTTACCCAATTTTCTGTGTTTACAGTGCCCACCAACGCCTAATTTTGAAGCCATTTTCTAGCCTCTGTCATAATTCTCATTCACTCCTCAGTATTGAAAAGAGTAAGAAGTAGTTGGTGGCAGTCAACCCATGCTGGCCTCTGGGTCTGAAAGATTGATTGCAGGAGACCAATCATGGCCTGATGTGTTTCAGAGTATGGGGTATGGCGTTTCCAATTCAGGAGAGCAGTCCTAGTGAAAGGTTGATAATAAAAGACAGATCCCCCCTCTTGTAGGGTCCCACTGAGAACCCTTTGCTTCATGGAGGGGCATTTCCATGAGCTCTGGTGGCTTGGGCTCTTGATTGGCTGACCTCAGGCATCTGTTTTTCCTTCCTGGCTGACTGAAACCTTACACTGTCCTTGAGCACTAATGCTGAATCGGACCCACAGAGACTTAACTTGGGCAGTTTCTAACTACTTGTCCATATATGCAAACTGATTAGGGTGGCCTGGGTCTCCTGTTACAACTTTGTAAACAGCCCTCACTGTGGGGAGATCTAAGTCCCCTCTGATGGCCATCTCACAGTCTGGTTACTCTAACAGCAGAGTTCTCTGGGGCACAATTTGACTCCATAATTACCTGAAAATCCCTGCAAAGCCTACAGGTTTTTAGTAAAAGGCAGAGGAGTTCTCAGCTAGGCACTCTCCGAGGTGCTGCACTGTGCAGAACCTTGGCCCGGAGTGGGGCAACTGTTGCACTGGGAGTGGGGAGGGGGGTGGGGAGGTCCAGCATGAACAGGTGTGCACATGTCGGAGTGTGCCGGCGCCCAGATCAGCCACCATGCCACCGAGGCGGGAAGGTCAGGTGCATGCACTGGAGTGCACCTGTGTCTTGAATTGGCCCCTAACCTCCACAGTAGGGAGGGAGAAGGGAGAAAGGCAGTGCGGAAGTGCTTAGACGACGCTGGCACAGCCCAGACAAACTGCGGAAAGGGCCCAGTCTGTGTCACTGCCACGCTGGCCTCCAACCTGTCCAAGTGGGAGGTTATGGGAAGAAAGGTCATCTGGAGGGGCGCTCGGGGCGGGAGCATTTCAGGCGTGGAGAGAGTGGTGGCACCTCGCTCAGCCAAGTCATGCGCCCAGCCCCGCCCCACGCCCCAGCCCGACTGACTCAGTCCTTACAGCCAATCCCTATCATGAAGTCACAGATTCAGCTTGCCTTTTTTTTCCTTTTTTTCTTTCTACGCATAGTCCACGACTGTAGGTTTACCTTGACTTCCCCATATACTCCCTTGTACGGTGTCGCGACAGACAAAGGAGGTGGCCATTCCTCGGAGCGACCCACTCAGATGCCCAACTGGCCATGGATAACAGTTTCAGGCCCACATATGTTTCATAGCTTGTACCGTGGGACAACAGATATTCACGCTTCAGTTACACAAAGATTAAACATTCCCTCCCAGACTTCCCTGACTGAGAGACTTCTGGTAGTCTCATCCTGACTGAGAGACTGCTGGCAGTCTCATGGGAGGTGATCAAGCTCCCTTTCTGCCCAGAGGGGAAGGCCTGGCTGCATCTGAAATCTAGAGATTTTACCTTATCCAGCAGCCGTTCCTGGTGCCTGGTGCCTGATCTTCCCTTTAAGAGTCCGGTAGAGAGTAGCTCAGTCAATGAGAGATGGCTGTCCGTGGGTCCATTGAAAGTTCAACAAGGCGTGCCTACCCATCTTGTCTTCCTGTTCTGCCTGCTGTGAGCCGTTTTCCAAACCAGTGGCTAATACCAGCGTGATTGGAATTTCCCTGTCAGGGAACCAAATGTTAAGGCTCTCTGCGATAAACCAAGTGGGCACTCATTTGGAAGTATTTTAGGCAAATTTATTACACGTGGCCTCAGCAGGGTTCCTTCCCACACAAAGGCTGAGCACAGGCTTCCGATTAGGGCACACTTATATAAGTTAGAGCAAGCGCGGGAAGACAGGGATGTAAATTAGGGGAAGGGGTTTCAAGTGCGGGAAGTTCTTTGTCTGCTGGCAACATTCCAGCAAACTCAGATCATAGGATGTTTTTATGACTTTGCTTCATGGCTGCTGGAAGCGGTGAGCAGGTCTTTTCCCCCCACAAATTTAGAAAATTGCACTTTACCACTCAAAAATTCTTTCATGAACCATTTACCATGGAGCCCCAGAGTCCCCTATCAAAAAAAAGGGAGAACTGGGTAATCAATCCATCAAGTCACCACCTCCAACCCTGTCTCTCTTTTGGAGCATACTGTTGCTTTAACTGCAATAAGTTCTGCTTATGCCTGTCTGTGCTTCTTGGATGAATTCTCTTCCAGGGAGACAAGAACTTTAAAGCCAACAAACCAAGTAACATTTTCACCAACCCAGAAGCTCCCCGAATCCTGTCCTTTTAAGTTTTTATGGAAACTCCATTATATAGGCACAGTTAATTAAATCATTGGTCATTGACAAATGATTCAAAATCCAAGCCCCTCATCCTTTCAAGTTACAACCCTCCAATCACATGGTTCACTGCACTGGTAACCCGCACTCATCCTTAAGTGTTTTCCAAAAGTCACTTCATTAACGTAACAAAAGACATTTTGGTCACTCTCAATATTTAGAAATTTCTAAGGGTTTGGGGACTTCTGAGCCAAGACATCTAGATGAAGAACAAATAAACTTTTTTCTTATAAAAATTTACAGTCACTACAATATTGCAAGCCTTAGTGTCCATCAACTGAGTGGATAAAGAAATGATGGTATATATCCACACAATGGAACATTATTTAGCCACAAAAAAGAAATTCCATGGATATGGAAAGAAGATTGGTGTTTTCAGGGTCTGGGAAGAGTAGCAACCAGGAGTTGCTGCTTAATGGTATAAAGTTTTACTTAAATTAAAATGTTTTGGAACTAGATAGGGGTGATGTCGCATAACATTTTGTATATACTAAATGTCACTGAATCGTTCCTTTAAAATGGCTAATTCTACAATATGTGAATTTTGCCTCAATAAAAGTGGTTCAGAAATTACTTTCAATGGAATACTACACAGCCCTTAGAAGAGATAAAATCCTGTCATTTGAATCAACCTGCATGAATCTAGAGGGGATCATGCTAAGTGAAATAAGTCAAAAGAAGATAGAATAGACAGAACAAAGGAACAGACAAAACAAAACCAACCCTTGGACACTTTCAGTAGAACTGAGGTTGCCAGTAGGGAATGAGATGGTGGGGGGTAGTGGTTACAAGCCCACTGGGACAACAGTGAAGAACACTTGGTGATTTGGTGAGGGGTGTATTTTAATATATTGAGAAGAAAAGTACATAATTAGGGAAAATATAATATTGAAGAAGAGATAGTATTAAGTACATGGAATACTAACACCAATATAATCATTAACGCCAAGGAAAACAAAATTTTGTGCAGAAAAGAAAAAAATAATCATAGTACCTTATATGGTTCAACTACAAATAAATTCATATAACCAAAACAGTGTAAACACTAAATATTAATCTAACCAAAATTATGGTAAAGTTATATAGAAATGATGGAGTAGTAAGAAATGGGCATATGTGTGGTGGGGGAAGGGAAGGCTGAAAAGAAGATAAATTCATCCTTTAAAGTAGCAAGTCAATAGATGAAATCTAAAATTAAAATCTCAAGAACAGTATTAAATGATACGGAGGTAAATACCAAAAACAGCTGCTAAAATAACTGTAATTAGCTGTTTTGCAAGATAAAAATAGTAGGGAGAGCCTGGTGATTTTGTAATAAGAATTGTAAAATTATTTCTCTTTAAATTATTTGCATATATATATATATATATATATATATACAGTGGTAAAAATTTAAATTACATTTTACATATAGGCATAAAAGTTAAACCACATACATTTAAAAGTAATAAAAACTTGAACTAATAATAAACATTGACATTTGTTAGAAGAGTTAATGTTCTAAAGATGACATAAAGAACCTTACTATCGGTGTGCCCTTTGGAGCAGTGGTTAGGTGTAGCCTGCATACATCCCAAGAGCCCAGGTTCATGTCCTGGGACCAGCAGGAACCACCAAGATGAGCAACTAAATAAAATAAAATGGTTTTTAAAAAAGGAACCTCAATATAGACAGGAACATGAATAATTCAGACCAAGTTTTCCATATGCTGTAGGTATTCAGTTTAAAGTAAATAATTAATATAAAATTTAATGAAACACGTCATTACAAAGATTCCAAAAAGTGAAGGCAAGAATGAAGGTGAGGAGGCAGGAAGAGAGAGAAACAGCATTTTATTTTATTTTTATTTACTTGTTCACACTGGTTGCTTCCCCTCTGACCTGGGATTTGAACCCAGGGGTAGGTGGCCTTCTTCTCCTTTGAAGGTGATTGACATAACCACTACTCCACCAGGGAATGCCCCAATGAGTCATTGTTATGGCTCAAATGATTTTGAGTTTGGAATCAAAGTTGTTGATAACTTTTATGGGTGTTATGCTCCCCTAGTCACACAAAGCAGTGGGTGGAAAGGATCAGAGAAAGCAATTTTATTCCAGCTAACTAGAGCAGGCAACAAACTGAATTCTACTTCCAGAAAAGTAGTCAATGTGTGTCCCATGAGATTAGATTTTACTAGAGAGATACACAGAATCTTATCTATATGTTTCAACCATCTGGCAACAAAAGTCAGTTTAAATAGACAAAAGAAAATAAAATCATGGTAAATAAAGTCTAGACAGTCAAGACTTCATTCAAAAGCTTTGTGCCCCCCTACAGAGCAGCACAATTATGCTGAATTTTTAATTAAGTACTTCAAAGGATTTCAGAGGTCAATTGACCATTTTCGTTGATAAATGAAAGTTTCACAGTGAAGTAAAACTTTATGCTTGAAATAAATTCTAAAGAAGACTAAAATCAAAATGAAAGATAAAAGCAAGCTGAAAATATAAATGACCTAATGAGAACGAACCAGTGACTATAAAATTCTGATTAAAGTCCTAAAGTTTGAGGAGAAATAGGAAAATAATTAATACACACATAGACACATATACTCTGGACTATCGACCCAAGGATTCCCTAAATTGAGGACTAGGAATATTTGTACTGAAGGGACATGAGATCATGTTGCCACATACTCATTTTACAGATGACAAACTGATTTTCAAAGCCATGAATTGTCTCATGATTAGCCACACCAGTTAGTGGCTCCTCCTTCTACTGTGTTGTACATAGATCAAGAACCTTGATTTGACTAATTACAAGATTCTCAAATATCAAAGAAAGAGTCTCTGTCTTCTACTTATCAAGGTGGGTAAGTGTATGTAAGCTTTTTAAAAAATAAATGCTCTAATTGAATTTTCTCTCATTAAACAAATTCAGTCAAACAAAATATCACTATATCCCAATTATTCCTACTGATTTTTCACTATGTACCTATAGAAACTGGACATTAAATCACTTTTCCCAATCATTTTATTATTTAATTTTATAATACTTCCATCAAGCTCCTAGTGAAACAAGGAACTAGAGAAACTTCATTTTTGCTGGGTTTCTGTGAAGCACAAAGTCCTGAAGGTCCCTGCTTTCCAGATAATCCTCTGGCAGTGAAGCAGAAACCTTAGACCCGCCCAGTAAGACCTTGGTTGGAGGGGTTTCCATTAATCTGCTGAGACCTAGGAAGAAGTTAAATGTCAAACAAGATAGTTTAGGACATTTAGGGTGTGATGTAAACCACTTACGTTTAGGGTGTGACCTCTACTTATGTGGACACTTTATGATAATCACTTGTTAAACTTATGAAGTTGTAAATACCCAACGCTATTCGGGTTCGGGACTGCGTGATTTGAGTGTTTTACTCCTTGCGCTCGCCGGTTTAATAAATCTCTTCCTAAAATTCATAACTTCTGGCATGTCTTTTTGATCTCGTTGGTTACTTTGTAATACTGGAAATGTTGTGTGGCATACATTTACTTTTAAATAGAAACTAATTAAGTTTAACTTGCTTTAGAGTAGGTTTTTGGTTTTTAATAACTTCATAAAAATTATCTTCCATTTGACATATTAGTGTCAAATGAACCATGCCTAGTATTCTCTTGTCGCGGCCTGCGTACCTGAGAGGGGGCTACAGGAGCCTAAAGAAAAACAGACAGAAATACATCTAGAAAAGTGGGGCAACGTGGGATACTGCTCTTTGTTTGAAGGGCAGTGACCTTGACCTAGGCTCCTTGATTTATATTATAGGGCTGGATTACAATGAGATAATACAATTATGCAAAACAAGGAAAGACCATAGACTAGCTACTATGCCTTTAGCCTCAAAAAGAAAACTTCTGAAGTTTATGGAAAGCTTAATAATTTTGATTGTGATGATGGCTTCACAGGTATATACATAAGCCAAAACTCATCAAACTGTACGGCTTAAATGCCTGTGATTTATTATATCTCAATAAAGCTGCTTTTAGAGTGCCAATTTCATGAAAGATAGATTAAAGGATTAAAGAATATCAGAGACAGGACAGCAAAGTGCAAAGCATACTATAGAACTGTTTCTTGAACTGGAGGGGAAAAACTAATGCTATAAAGTACATTATTGAGACAAATAGCAACACTAGAGCCTTAGAATATGAATTTTAGATTAAAATACTTATGAATGCTAAATTTATTTAAATTGATCATTGTACTGTTGTATAAAGTAGATTACTATGTTTAAGAAGGAAAAATTCTGTTCTTCAAATATATACTGCAGTATTAAGCAGCAAAGGTATATAATGTATGCAATCATCTTTCAAAATATTCTTTTAAAAGGCACCATCCATATAGCTCAGCTGGCTAAGGTGCAGGTTTTGAAAGCCATGAATCTGCTTTTGAGACCAAGGACTGGAGAGATAAAAAAAAGAAAAGAAAGAAAAATAAATTTAAAAAATGAGTATCAGAGGTGATAGAAAACACAAAAATCCCAATTTATTTAAAAACACATTTTGCAAGTTTTCATTATTAAAACACTAAAGTGAAGAATAGAAGGGGACTTCCTCAGCATGATAAAGGCTACATAAAGAAAAATCCACAACTAATAAACTCAGTGGTGAAAGACTGAAATCCTTTCCTCTAAGATCAAGAACAAGGCACACCCTGGTGGCTCAGGTAGCTCAACCACTAGGGTGTGAACCATGTATAGCCCAGAAACCCAAGTTTGTAACCAAGGACCAGTGGGAGAAACTAAGAATGAACAAATAAATAAAAATGTTTCTTTCAATCTCTTCCTTCCTGCCTGCCTGCCCGCCTCTTAAAAAATTACAAGATAAAGGATGTCTCCTTTAATCACTTTTATGCAACATAGTATTAGGAAATCTAGTCAGAGCAATTAAACAAGAAAAATAAACAAAAAAATCAGATTAAAAAAAGCAGAACTATCTTTATTCACAGGTGGCATGATCTTATATGCAGAAAATCCTTACTAAAAAATTAAAGCTTATAAATGAATTCAGCAAAGTTGCTGTTACAAAACTGGCACAAATATCAGTTGTATTTCTATATATTAGAAATTAAAAATCAAAAAAGGAAATTAAGAAAATAATTCCATTTACCATATCATCAAAAAGAATAAAATATTTAGGGGCAAATTAAACCTAAGAGGTGTTAAACTGCACACTAAAAACCACAAAACATTACTGAAAGATATTAAAGATCTGAATAAATGGAAAGGTATCCATGTTCATAGAATGGAAGACTTAGTATTGTTGTGATGACAACACTATCCAAAGAGTGGGGTCTCTTGGCAAAGAGTCTACAGGAATTTTGTACTACTCTTACAATATTTTTGTAAATATGAAACTCCTTTAAAATGTTTCAAAGTTTATAAGAGAACCTGGCATATATCATATTTTTCCATGAATAATGCACACTTTTTTGTCCTAATTTGTTGAACTTATGATGAACTTGCAATGAATGCAATTTTGGCCAATGATTCAATGAAATGAAATGAACAGAGACATGTCCAAAGATTAAGTAACTCTGACTTGATTAGATAAGTGATGCCAACTTTATTAACTTAGGATGAATATGGTATTTCTCTTCATATGCTTTAGGCAGGAGTTAGCAATCTAGATAACATTTTTACCAAAAAAAGACACTGCAAGATGTAAACTAACAGTTATTAAATATGCTAAAAAGCATGGCAACAGAGCTGCTGAGAGACACTTTGGACCTGCTACCACAGAGCATCATCAGATTATAGATGCAACAGGAAGAAAAGCTTCTTATATCTGTTCTCAGGTTTTGTAATTGTCTGTTACATAAATTTCTTGTACCATAATGTTAAAAAATGAATGCTGAAATTCCTTTAAAATAAAAAGTACCTAAATTCAAACAAGCAATAATTTGAATTAAAAATTAAAATGAAAGATTTTTTTTCCTGAAAATATGGACCAAAAACATGGGCGTGTATTATACATGGGAGCACATTACACATGGGAAAATATAATAATTGGCAAAATATCAAATATTTACTAAATAAGTTCTACATTATAACACAGAATTTAGTGAGAAAGTAAGAATAATATTACAAGTACAATTTATGGATCCATGGGAACATTCTCCCTAATATCCAAATATATCTTTCTTATTAATTCCCTCTATGATGGTAAAGATTAAAGTAGGCATAGACACTGAAATAGGGGGAAAAGAACAAAAAAAGGAGGATAAAGTGGAAAATTAAAAATTATCAAATGTAAAATCTTCATGAGAACTATTCTAGGAAACAAGCTTTATTTATCCTATGAAATCTCTCATACTTCCAATCCCAGTATAGAAAAATACAATGATACTGATATGAATAATTCATTTTTTCTTTCTTTTGTCATGAAGCATGCAATATGGAGGAAATATTATCAAAGTGGTTTAAACAATAAAAAGGAAAGCAAAGAAAATTTAAGACACACCCATATCACTCTTTTTAAAAGGGGAAGGCAAGAAGGAAGGAAGATGACATGAAGGAAAGGAAGGAGACAGGGAGGAAAGAAGGAAGCCTGGAAGGAAGAGAGGAAAATGGAAATGAAAAAGCATTTTTATTTATTTATTTGTTCATTTTTTATTGTTCCCCTTTGTTCCCCACCCACTCCAGGTCACAATCCCAGGTCCTTAGGTATTACATGGACTATGCCCCAACTTAACATCTGAGTTACCAGGGCATGCCCAATATCACTTTTTTAAATATCCTTCCTCTCTGGTAAATGACAAATGAAGCAAACTATTTCATGGATTTGCTAGGGAGAACTGATCTCAAATGCAATTTCTAAAATATTTCATGAAGTAATAATAATTCCTTCTGAAATTTGATATAACTTATTTTGAAACTCTTGGAGAACAAATGCAGAGATTTATCTCACCATTTTGTTGAGCTTCATTACTATATCTTTACAGTGCAGAGCACAAGTAGATGCTCTTTGAAAATCACCTTGAGCAACCACCTGGGAAAGAAAGAAAAGTGTCAATTATTAGTGAAAGTGGATACAGAATCAAGATGGTGACCTGGTAGGAGTGAGTCTCATCTTCTCCCAACAGAATAACTAGTAATTGACTACTTTTCAAACCTAAAAGCTGACCAAAAAAACAGGTCCAGAAGCTACAGAGACAGCATTTGATACCATAAAGGGTAGGCAAAAACACCTGCATTATGGACTCAGGATTCCCAGCCTCAGGAGGATAAAAGGGCTTCATCAGAGAAGGTGGAGACTCAGGAATAACTGGGCCTCTCAGAGAATCACTCCAATAACAGAGAGTTAGCCCAAAGGGACCAAGTCATGAATCCGGGGGAAGAGGGTCTTGGTGCAGGATGGAATGAGGACCAAAACCCCAGTGGACTCACTAGAAACCCCTGAGAGGAAATTACAAAGAAAGACACTATAACCAGAAGACAACTAGGGGAATGCCCCAATCCCATCCCCTTCCAACATATTTCACCAGAGTCACGACCCACCCATGAGAAATATCACCTCAAGGTTTAAAGGAAAAAGAGTCTACAAAAAGGAGAAACTATTAATACTACCCACTAGGGCCGCCCTGTTGGTGAAGGTGAACTACACCCCAATAGCTTACTGTGGGTCAACAATTGGGAGATCTTTACCTTTCAAACTTGTGACACTGGGTTAAAGCTCTGCATGCTCCACACAAAGTTCAAACCCATATTTGAACTCTAGGGTCACAACATAGGGTCCACTCTAGAACTTCAACAAATCCAAACAGTGGAGATGCCACACAACCCAGAATTCCAAGTGTTCAAACCTAGATCCAAGCTTACTTGGGGCAGGTCAATACTCCACACAATACCATCATTGAAGGAAAACCTAATGCACAGAAACATAAATAGAATGCCAAACAGAGCAAAGACATGGAGAAATAAATAGAAAATAATAAAAACAATTAAAATCCCAGGGGAAAATCTGAATACAACAGACATACAAAAGCTATCTGAGGATGGATTTAGGATAAATATACTCATGGAAATCAAGAAAACAATAGAGGAAGAAAGAAAGAGAACAACATGAAAGAGAGAAGAAATGAAGTAGATGTCAAAGAAATGAAGAACATAAAAGCTGACCTAAATAAGTCAATAGGTTAAAAAAAAAAAAAAAAAAGAGCCTTAAAAGCAGTTAGAGAAAAATCAGTCACACACAAAGAAATCCCAAAAAAATTTTCAGCAGATTTCTCAAATGAAAATCTACAGGCCAGAAAGGAATGGCATGATATATTCAAAGTGATGAAAGAAGTATTTTTAGTCTAGGATACTATACCTGCAAGATTATCATTAGGAACTGTAGAAATGATAAAACACTTTCCAGATAAGAAAAAGTTAACGAATTCATCACCACAAAACCAGCTCTACAGAAAATGCAAAAGGAAGCGCTATAAGTATAAGGAAATCACACTAAAAATAATAAGACAGCAAAATATTAAAAATTGAGGAGGAGAGGAGACTAACATGTGGATAGTTAGAATAAATTCAAGACTAATTTGATTTCAAATAAAAACAGGAAATAAACACAGAATTATTAAAGCAAACATCAAGGTAGCTAAAAATTCATCTCTAGGGAAATGGCAAAGAAGAAACAAAAAGGTAAATCAATCAAAATATAACTTCCTTCAATCCTATAAGAAGAAAAAGAGAAGAACAAAGGCACTGTCTGAAACAATACCCAGAAACAATGAACAAAATGGCAATAAAGAATTATATATCAAAAAACACCCAAAATGTTAGTGGAATGAACTCACAAGCCAAACGACACACAGTGGCAATGTGGATTAAAAAGCATCACCCAACCTTCTGCCACATTCAGAAAAGTCACCTTCTTTCAAAAGATAAACATAAGCTCAAAGTCAATGGTTGGGAGATAATCCTACAGTCAAATAACAACCGAAAAAAGCAGAATCAGCCATACCTAAAGCTGATAAAATAGACTTCCAAAAAAAAGTATAACAAAAGACAGAGAAGGACAGTATATAATAATTAAGGGATCAATACAGCAAGAAGACATAACACATTTTAATATACATGCACCAAATGATGGAGCATCAAAATATATTAAGCAATTATTGTTACAACTGATGAGAGACATGGATAGCAAAACAATAATAATAGGTGATGTCAACACTCCACCTGCAATGGGCAGATGAGCCAGGAAGAAAATTAACAGGGTAAAAGAAGCTTTAAACGTCCATTTGGAACAGTTAAGTTTAATAGACATATACCAAACACTTCATCCAATGACTACTCATTTCACTTTCTTCTCAAGTGTACATGGAACAATCTCAAGGGTAGATTATACGTAGGAACACAAAACACATCTCAATAACTTTACAAAGACCAAAAACATACCAAGCATCTTTTCTGACCACAGTGGCTTAAAATTAGAAATGAACCACAAAAAGAAAGCTAGAAGAACTAAATTAATTGGAGACTAAACAATACACTTCAGAATGACTCTTGGGTAAAATAAGAAATTAGAGATAAGCTTTAAAATACTTAGATACCAATGAGAACGAAGACACAAGCTGCCAGATTCTATGCAATGCAGCAAAAGCAATACTAAGAGGAAAGTTCATTACAACCCAGGCCTACCTCAAGAAACAAGAAAAATTGCAAATAAATAATCTAACCCTACACTAAAGCAAGTAGAGAAAGAAAAATTAAAGTAAAAAATCAGTAGAATAAAGGAAATAATAAAACATATGAGCAGAAATAAATAAATAAATGAAATAGAAAAAATACAACCCAGAAGATCAGAGAAACCAAAAGTTGGTTCTTTGAAAAAATAAACTAAATTGACAAACTGTTGGCTAGACTCACAAAGATAAAAAGAGAAAATTCTCATAACTAGAATCAGAAACAAAAGGGGAGACGTTACAACAGATACCATATAAATACAAAACATTCTGAGACTACTATGAACAAGCTCTGTGCTAATAAAGTGGACAACCTCGAGGACATGGACAGATTTCTAGAAAAATACAGTCTATCAAGAGTGACCCAGGAAGAACTGAAACAAATGAACAGAACAATCACAAGCAAAGAAATTAAAGAGCTAATCAAGTTTCCCTAAAAATAAAAGCTCGGAACCAGATGGCTTTTCTAACGAGTTTTACCAAACCTTCAGAGAAGAACTAATACCTATTCTCACAATCTTCCAAAATACTTCGTATGAAACTAACATCACACTAATACCAACATCTGAGAGAGACATCACCAAGAAAATTACAGACCAATATCGCTAATGAATATAAACGCAAAAATTCACAATAAAATATTAGCAAACTAAATTCAATAATGCATCAAAAGAATCATCCATCTCAAGTGGGATTTATCCTAGGGATGCAAGGATGGTTTAACAAACATAAACTAGTAATGTAAATGCCATATTAATAAGAGCAAGGAGAAAAATCACATAATCATATCAATAGTCACAGAGAAAGATTTTGACAAGATCCAACACCCATTTATAATAAAAACCCTCAATAAAATGGGGATAGAAGGTACATACCTCAACATGATAAAGGCTATATAAGATAAATCCACAGCCAACATTATAGTCAATAATGAAAAATCGAAATCATCTCCTCTAAAGTTGAAACAAGGCAAGGCTGTCCACACCACTGCTATTTAACATTGTACTGGAGGACTTAGAGCAATTAGGCAAGAAAAGGAAATAAAAAGAATCCAAATTGGAAAGGGGAAGTAAAACTTTTATATATATTTAAAACCCTAAAAACTCTTGTCAAATAACTACCAGAACTAACCATTGAATATAGTAAAGCGGCAGGCTACAAAATAAAAAAATTCATTGATTTTTGTTCACAAACATGCTAGAAAACTAAATCAAGAAAACCACACCATGTAAAATAGAACTAAAAAACAAGTATTTTGAGTATATTTAACAAAGAAGGTGAAAGAACTGTACAATGAAAATCACAAGTCCTTATTAAAAGAAATTGCAGAGGATACGATGAAATGGAAAGATATTCCCTGGTCATGGTTGGGAAGAACCAACATTGTTAAAATAATCATCCCACATAAAGTGATATACAGATTTAATGCACTCACCATTAAAATCTTACAGGCTGTTTCAAGGTAGAATGAAAAGATCCTAAAATTTATATGGAATAACAAAAGTCCCTGAATAATCAAAGCAATTACGAGAAAAAAAGAACAAATTTGGAGGGATCACACTTCCAGACATTAGCTATTTTATGAAGCAAAAGTGATCAAAATGGTATGGAACTGGAATAATCACAATGGCACAGATGAACAGAATAGAAATGAATTACCAGAAACTGACTGACAGTTAATCTACAACAAAGGAGCCAAAAACATATGAAAGAGAAAGGAACATTACTTCAATAAATAGTGATGGGAAAACTGAACAGCCACAAGTGAAATAATGATTCTAGGCCACTCTCTAACATCATTCACAAAAATTAACTCAAAATGGACTAGAGATTTAGACAGAATTTCAGAAATCATAACATTCTTGGAAGACAACATTGGCAAGACATTCCTTGACATCAGCCTTAGAAAGACCTTTGGGGACTCAACTCCAGCATCAAGGAAAATAAAAAGAAAAATAAGTAACTGGGACTACAAATTAAAGAGCTTCTTCATAGCAAAAGATAGCATCACCAAAACAAAAAGACAACTTACTAACTGGAGAAGATATTTGTATTTCATATTTCTGACAAGGGCTGAATATCTGAAAAATATACAAACAACTCCTAAAATTTATTAACAAAAACAGGCAACCCAATGAAAACATGGGAAGAGGAATTGGAGAGACATTTTTCTGACGAGGATATATAGATGGCTAACAGGCACAAGAAAAGGCATTTCTACTTTCTGGCTATCAAGGAAATACATGCATATCAAAACAACGACATATCATCTTACACCTAGTGGCTATTACCCAGAAGTCTGGGAACAACAGATGTTGGAGAGGATATGGAGAAAAGGGAACATGTTTATACACTGTTGGTGGGGGTACAAATTGGTGCAGCCGCTGTGTAAAACAGTATGGAGAGTCCTCAAAATGTTGAATATGGAAATTCCATCTGATCGTGCCATCTCACTTCTGGGTATTTACCACAAAGATACAAAACTACTGACTCACAAAGATTTATGCACCCCCATGTTTATTGCAGCCCTATTCACAATAGCTAAGAAGTGGAAACTACCTAAGTGTCTGATGTCAGATGAATGGATAAAGTAAAGGTGGGATATATATATATATATATATATATATATATATATATGCATATATATGTATATGTATACACAATGTATTACTACATAACCTTTAGAAGAGATTAAATCCTGTTATTTGAATCAACATGAATGGATCTAGAGGGGATTATGCTAAGTCAAATTAGTCAAAGTAGAAAGATACCAGATGATCATACTCATAGGTGGAATGTGAATAGATAAAACAAAGGAACAGACAAAACCAACACTTCAACACTTGCAATAGAACTGAGAACTGATATTGCCAATATGGAACAGGACGGTGGGAAGACTTGATAAATGGTAATGGGACTACTGGACAATAGTGAAGAAAACTTGCTGATTTGGTAAAGGGCAGGATGTATTGATATAAATCTAAGGAATGGGGAAATTGCACATATGGGGTACCTACACATATGAGTTTAATTTATAAAAAAAAACTATTGCAATAAAATATTTGAAAAAAATAAAAATAAGCAACAGTTTTAATTTTGGTGAAGTCTAATTTAGCAAATTTTTCTTTATTTGTATTTGTAGTACCATATCTAAGAAATCATTGCCTAATTCAAAATTACATATATTTATACATATGCTTTCTTCTAAGAGTTATACATTTTCAGCTGTTATTTTTAGGTATTTTATCATACATATGAGTGTTTATTTCTGGACTCTCAATTCTACCCTATTATGTCGGTCCATATGCCAGAACCACACTTCTTGATTCTGTAGTTTTATAGTAAATTTTGACATTAAGAAGTATGGGTCTTACAATTTTTTCTTCTTCAAGATCCTTTTGCTTATTTTGGGTTTCTTAAATATCTATCTGAATTTCAGCATCATATTATAATTTCTGCAAAAACAAGGCAGGCGAAATTTTTATAGGGATTGCCTTGACTCAATATCAATATAGGGAATACTGCCAGCTTAATGATATGTCTTCCAATCCATGGATGTAGGCTACTTTTCCATTTATTTTAATCATGTTAATTATTTTCAAAAATATTTTTTAGTTTTTAGTGCATTAGCCTTAGGCATTTTTGCTCAATTTACTCCTAAGTATACTACGTATATAATATCTATTCTCAAATGACATGATATTGGATATAGACTATCCTAATAAATCTATAAAAAATAGAATTGATAAACAAGTTTAGCATGTTACAGAATACAATACACAAAAAACTATAATATTTCTATATAGCATAGTGAGTAGACCAAAATTTAAATTAAAAATCAATTCCATTTACATTAACATAAAAAATAAAATAATTAAAAACAAATGTAACAATAAACTTTAAGACTTGCACAGTAAATGTTATAAAACATTGGTGAAAGAAATTAAATACCTACATAAATGTAAACACAACCTATGTTCACAGTTCAGAAGGTAGTATTCTTAAAACTGATCAAAAAACCTCCCAAATTAAACTATGGATTCAATGCAATTCTTATCAAAAGTCTATTTGGCTTTTTTGCAGAAAAGGACATGCTGATCTTAAAATTCAATAAGAAATTAAGGAACTATGAAAAGACAAACCATTCTGAAAAATAAGAACAAACAGCAGGATTCACACTTACCTATTTCAAAACTTACTACACAAAGCTACAGTAATCAAGACAGTGGTACTAACATAAAGAGAGATATATAAATCAACGGAATAAAACAAGAGCTAGAAATAAAATCCTATATTATAGCATCATTTTTCTTGTATTTTTTGTTGTTGATTTTAGAAAAGGCGGGAATAAAGGAGAGTAGGCAGGCAGGCAGGAAAAGAGAGGAAGAAGAAACACTTCACTTCATTTAGTTGTTCACTTTGGTTGTTTCCCCCAGCCCTGAGTCACAAACCCAGGTCCTTGGGATGTATGTGGACTGCATTCTCAATCAAAGGTGATTGATGAAACTACTACTCCACTAGGGCATACCATCAACTGATTTTTGACTAGGGTGCAAATATAATTCAATGAGGAAAGAATAGACTTTTAAAAATGGGAATTGGAACTGGATATGCAATGCAGAGAGTGAAGTTGTATACCTGTCTCATGTCACCATCAAAAGGCAATAAAAACGGATAAGAGGCTTAAACATAAAAGCTGAAAACTATAAAAATCTTAAACTATTATATAGGAGCAAATATTTATGACTTTGGATTAAGTGATTCTAACATATGACAAAATATAAGCAACAAAAGAAAATAATAGAGGTCAATTCTCCCCAAAGTGATATATAGGCTTAAAGCAATTCTTATCAAAATTCCAGCAAGAAATTTGAGAATGTAGACAAGATTATTACAAAATTAATTAATATGTAAATGCAAATGAATCAGAATAGCTAAAAGAATTCTGAAAATAAAAAACCGGAAAGAATAACTCCACCCAATTTCAAGACCTATTTTATAATTACAGCAATCAAGACTGTGTGATACTGTCAGAAGGATAAACCCACAGAACAAAGGGACAGACAAGAGAGCCCTGAAACAAATCCACCCATAAAAGTATTGCCAAATGGTATCTTACAAATGCAAAAAAATGGTAGAAGAATGATCTTTTCAAATGATGGTATTGACGCTATTGGCAATCCATAAAAAACAACAAAAACTCACACTTTGCATAAAAATTAACTAAAATCCATCATAGATTTAAATTTTAAAGACAAAGCTATAAAACTTTTATAAGAAAATCTTTTAGATCCAGGGCTGGATGAAGAGCTTTGAGACATGGCTCGAAAAGCACAATTCATAAAAGACATAAAGCAATAACCTGAACACCATAAAAATTAAAATTATTTACTCTGAAAACCTATTAAAAGAATGAAAAGACAAACTACAGACTAAGAGAAAATATTTATGAACACATATTTGACAAAAGATACTTATACAGAATACATACATGATCCTCAAAATTCAACCATAAAAATCAAATAATTCAATTAAAAATGGATAATAAATATGAACATTTAACCTAAGAAAAGATATAAATGGTAAATGAGTTCATGAAAATATGTTCAATGTCATTAGAGAAGTGGGAATTAAAATCAAAATAAGGCACACCCTTATCAAGGCTTACAGGTAAAGTCTGCTGGATGAAGTTCACATATATCCCAAAGACCCATGTTTATGACCCGGAGCCAGGTAGAACAACCAAAAACAGTCAAATTAAATTAAATTAAATATTTCTTCCTTTCTCTTCATACTTGCTTATCTCTGCTCATCTTCATTGCTGCCTGCACCTTTCCTTTAAAAAAAAAAAACACGATATATCACTATACCCCTGTTTGAATAGCTAAAATAAATTAGTCAGAATACCAAATACTGGCAAGGATACAGAGAATAGGTTCTCCTCTCATACATTAGTGGTAGAAATTAAAATGGCATATATACTCCAGAAAACAATTTGGTAGTTTCATAAAAAATTAAAAATCCAGTTCCAAGATGGTATACCGTTCAGATATCAGACTCTCTCCTCTCCACAATGAAACTAAAAAAATCTATTTGGTTTAGCACAATTTGTGAAAAGAAATGGGACCAGCATGTCCATAGAGAGAGGGAACATATGCCTCTATAAAAGGTAGAAGTCAATCTGTGTTGGTGCCACATCACTCTGAGATGCCAGGGTTGTGAGGAGAGTATAGTGAAACTGACATATCCCCAGAGTTAAATAAAGGACTCTCTCCAGCAGTGAGGACTCCCAAGCTGACTTGCAGTCACTGAGCCAGGAGCTTAGAAACTGGGTGGAAAGAGGACTAGACCTTGCAAATGGAGACATCACTTCCACAAGGAAACATCATGGGAAGCCATCATTATGAGAAGGCCCCCTAGGGGAAGCAACCCCTCTATGCAATTACCACAGTGATGCAGAGCAATTGACCCTTACCCTATCTCTCCATGGTGCAGATCTGTCAGCACACTCCACTTCATGTCAATAGCGAGTAGCCAATGAGAGACAGCCAGGTCAAGTAGTACTCAAGCATATAGTGGGCTGTTTCCCAGCAAGGAACATTCCTTTCTAACCCTCTCATGGGGAAAATAATTGGAAGAACCTTATCAAAAATTGCAGCTCCTAACAGCCTTGCAGCTATAGCAAACTATGTTCCTATATGTTTGGTACTTCCTAAAATTGCACACCTAGATCTCAGTGGTTTCCACCCACTGCTAGGACTGCCACTTCTCTGGAGGTCTGCGGGATTCTCAGAAGGGAAACTAACTCCACTAACAACTGTTATCACCATTCTGTGGGTTATGTTGGGACTGTGGCCTGCTTGCTAACTATGGGCCCACAATTCTTGGGTCTCTCTGTGTGCTTTACTGGTCATGCCTGTGACTCTGAGGGAAACCTCTACATGCATTACTCCAACTACAACCCCATAGGCTGGACCCTCAGACCTCAACACAGGGCTTACCTCAGAACTTCAACAAAGTTAATAAAGGTTGTATCACACAACTAAATTAAGTCCAGTGTTCAAGACCAAAGTCCAAGTCTATTCTGTGCAATTTGACAACCTAACATGAAAACTTTATACCAGAGAGGCCTAGTACACAGCAAGAAATACAAAATACAAACAGAAAAAGAGACAAGTATACTCAAAATGATAGATCTAAACAAAACCCCAGGGGAAAATTTGAATGCAACAGACTTATGCAAATTATCTGATGAACACTTCTAAAAGCTAGCCAATGAAGACTTCAAAGCAACAGTGAATCAAGGAAACAATGGCAAAACGAAAAGAGAACTACGACAAAGAAAGATGACATGAGCAGTTAAAAACACAATTCATGAACTGAATAGACATCTATCTAAAGAAGAAACACAAATGGTTGAGAGACACCTGAAAAAAATTTCTACACTGATCATCAGAGAAATGCACTTCACACAAGTGAGAATGGTTTATATTAAAAAACTGGAAATAGCAGGCATTGAAGGGGGTGTGAAAAAAAGAATCTTCCTTCACTGTTGGTGGGAATATAAATTGGTGCAACCTCTTTAGAAAACACTATGGAGATTCCTCAAACAAATAAAGATAGATCCATCATTGGATCCAGCAGTCCCGCTCTTGGGCATATACCCACAGGATACAAAATCTCTAATCAGAAAATAAGGCTGCCCCTTGATGTTCATAGCAGCACAGTTCACAATAGACAAGACATGGAAACTGCCTAACTGTCAAGCAACAGATGACTGGATAAATAAACTGTGGTATATATACTCAATGGAATTCCATGCAGCTACTATAAAATGAAATTGCGCTCTTTATAACAATCTGGATGGAATCGGAAGGGATTATATTAAGTGAAATAAGTCAGAAATAAAAAGAGAAATATAGGCCAGTTTCACTGAAAAATTGAAAATAATGAAATGAAAAAACAGACAATTCCCTGCAAAAACTCTCAGTACACGAGATGATGACTGCTGGGTGCAGGGCAGTGGGGATGGAAAGAGGGGAAAGGTGATGGTAAAGGACACTGGAACTCTGGTGGAGGGTGTGGTGTGAAATACAGATTGAGATAAAATGTCAATATTGAAAAATATATGCAGCACTGTGAACAAAAGATTTAATATATATCAATAATAAAAAATTCATGGAGCTAAAGAACACAATAGCTTAACTAAAGAATGCAATACAGGGGCTCAATGGTGGGCTGGAAGAAGCCCCCAATAGAATCAGTGAGCTAGACAGGGCAGTGGAATACAATTAAGCAGACCAAGAAGAGAAAAATGAATTAAAAGAAACAAAAATGGCAGGCAAGATCTATGGGATAACATCGAGAAGAACAACATTTGCATCATAAAAGTCCCAGAAGAAGAGAGAGAAAATGGGTCAGAAACTGTATTTAAAGAAATCATAGCTGAGAATTTCCCTAATATGAGGAAAGAAGCAGATCTCCAAATCCAGGAAGCTCAAAGAGTTCCAATCAAAAGAATCCAAAGAGATGTACACCAAAATACCACTACAATGTCAACAATATAAGATAAAGAGGGAATCTTAAAAGGAGTTAGATAAAAACAAGTTACATACAAAGGAGCCCCCATAAAACAGTGGGGCACTCTACTAACACTTTACAGACCAGAAGGGAATGGTATGATTTACCCAAAGTGCTGAAAGGACTTCCAACCAAGGATACTCTACCCTGCTGGATTATCACTTAGAAATGAAGGAATGGTAAAGAGATTTGCAGACAAGCAAAAGTTAAAGGAATTCATCACCATAAAATCAGCTTTACAAATAACACTAAAAGTAGTCCTATAAAGTGCAAAGAAAACCCATTTAAAAACAGCAAGACATCAAAATATAAAAAGTGGAGAAGAGAGTAAAAATGTGGATGGTTATATTGCACTCAAGATTAACTTGATTTCAAGTAAAAACAAGATATAAGCATAGAAATCTATGTAAACCCCAGGATAACCTCAAAACATATCTTCAGAGGAAAAGCAGAGATGAAAATGAAAAAGGAAAACAGTCATACCATAACTGCTTTTAAATTCCTAAGAAGAGAAAGAGAAGAACAAAGGTACTATCTGCAACATTACTGAGAAAACAATTAACAAAATGGCAATAAACAGCTACATATTCATAATTACCCTAAATATCAAAGGATTGATCTAACCAATCAAAAGACAATGAAGTCAAAGAGGTAACCCAAATTCTCCCCAAAAATTAAAGCCCAGAGCCAGACACTTAATTGGTGAGATTTACCAAACTTTCAGAGAAGAACTAACAACCATTCTTCCCAAACTCTTCCAAAAATTGAACAAGAATACTTCCAAACACATTCTATTAGGTCAACATTACACTGTTACCAAAAGTTGACAAAGATGTCACCAAGAAAGAAAATTACAGACCAGTATCTCTAATGAACATAGAAGCAATTCCTCAACAAAATATTAGAACACTGAATTCAGAAATACATCAAAAGGATCACTCATCATGACCAAGTGGGATTTATCCCAGGATGCAAGGATAGTTCAACATATGTAAATCTATTAATGTAGTAAACCACATCAATAAGAGCAAGGAGAAAAATCGTATCAATAGATAAAGAGAAAGTTTTGATAAGATTCAGCACTGATTTTTGATAAAAACTACATAAAAATGGGATAGAAGGAACAAATGTCAACACAATAAAGGCCATATATAATAAACACACAGCCAACATCATACTCAATGGTGAAAAACTGAATTAATTTCCTCTAAGACCAGGAACAAAACAAGGCTATACACTCTCACCACTGTTATTTAATATCATACTGAGGTTGCTAACCAGAGCAATTAGCAAGAAGAAATAAAAGGGAACCAAATTGGAAATGAGGAAGTAAAACTATCACTATTTGCAAATAACATGATAACATATATAGAAAACCTTAAAAACTCCATAATGAAACTAATGGAATTAATGATTACAGTAAAGTGGCAGCCTACAAAATCAATACACAAAAATCAATTGCATTTTATATGCAAAAATATTATAGAAGAGAATGAAATAAAGAAAACAATCCCACTGGCAATAGAAGTAAAAAGGATTAAAAACCTTGGAATATTCTTAACAAAAGAGGTGAAAGACTTGAATAATGAAAAATGCAAGACTTTAAGGAAAACAGAGAAAGATGCAAAGAGATGGAAAGATATACCATGCTCATGGCTAGGAAGAATTAAATTGTTAAAATAGCCATTTTACCTGAAGCAATATACAGGCTTAGTGCAATACCCATCAAAATTCCATGAGGATTTTTCAAGGAACTAGAACAAAAGTTTTTTTTTTAGATTATGAAATAACAAAAGACCCCAAATAACCAAAGTAATCATAGGGAAAAAAAGAACAAAACTGGAAGTATCATACTCACATCTCTTGAGCTTTAATTACAAAGTAACAGTGATCAAAACTGTAGGGTACTATAATAACAGAGGCACAAATCAGTGGAATAAAACTGAATCACCAAAAATAGAGCAACTACTACATGGTTCATTTTGCAACAAAGGAGCTAAAAGCATACAATGGAAAAAAGGAAATTCTTTTCAATAAATGGTGTTGGAAAAACTGGACAGCCACGTGCAAAAGAATGAAACTAGATGGCTCCCTAACACCATACACAGAGATTAATTTAAAATTGATTAGCTATTTGAACATAAGAAATCACAAAATACTTAGATAACATAGGCAAGTCATTACATGATATCAGCTTTACAGAGATCTTTGAGAACGAAACTCCAGTGTTAAGGGAAACAAAAACAAAAATAAACAATTAGGCCTAACTCAAACTGAAAAGCTTTTCAGCAAAATAAACATCACCAAAACAAAGAAAACCTGCTAACTTGGAGAAGATATTTGCATTCTATATATCTGACAAGGGCTTACTATCCAAAATATACAAAGAATTAATAAAACTCATAAAAATCATAAAACAACAAAAACAATCCAATTTTAATAAAGGGCAGAAGAATTGGATAGACATTTCTCCAAAGAGAACATACAAATGGCCAACAGTCACATGAAAAGGAGTTCTTTCTCACTTGCTATTAGGGAAATGCAAAACAAAACAACAGTAAGATGTCACCTTACACCTGTGAGAATAACTGATATTCAAAAGACTGGAAATAATAAATGCTGACAAGGACTCAAAGAAAAGGGAACACCTTTACATTGTTAGTGGGAGAGCAAAATGGCGTAACGCTTATGTAAAGCAGTATGGGGATTCCTCAAAAAGTTGAGAACAGCACTCCCATACAACCCCGTCATCCCACTTCTGGATACTTACCCAGAAGACATAAAAACGCTAATTCACAGAATATATGTAGTATCCCCCATGCTTACCGCAATATTATAAGAGCCACAAATTGGAAACTATTTAAGTGTCCATCATCAAATAAATGAATAAAGAAGATGGCTATATATATACAATGGAATACTACATAGCCCTTAATAAAAACGAAATCCTGTCATTAGCAACAACATGGATAGAACTAGAGGAGATTACGCTAAGTGAAATTAGAATGAAAAAGACAAATATGGGATGGTCTAACTAATATGTGAATTATAAAGAAACAAAGCAAAGGAACCAAAACCAACCCTTGGATATTAGCATAAGACAACTGAGATTACCATTTGGGAATAGGGTGGGGGAGTGAGGGAAAGTGATGGTGGGGTCCAATGGACAATGGGGCAGAACTATTGGTAATTTTATGGTGGGCAGTGTGTGTTGGCATATATTTGAGGAATAGGGGACCTACATATGTGGGTTTATATTATTCTGTAAATCAAAGCTACCTGAATAAATATTTAAAAATACATTAAAATTTAAAATACACTAATCAAAACATACACTAACCATTCAACCCAGCAATTGCACTCCTGAGCACTTATTCCACAGAAATGAAAATCTGGGTGCACCCTGGTGGCTCAGTGGTCTAAACTAGGTGTAGTCCACATACATCCAAGGTCCCTGGTTCAAAATCTGAGGCCAGAGGAATAACATGTGATGAACAGCTAAGTTAAATATTAATAATAATAAATAAATAAAGAGATGCTTTCTCCTCTCTCTTCCTGCCTGCCTCCTGTCTGTCTGTTCACCTTCATTCATGCTTGTACCTTACCTTCAAAAAAAAAAAAAGAAAGAAAAAGAAAATCGAAAAAATAAATGAAAACCTATGTCCACAAAAATACCTGTACATAAATGTTTATGCCAAATTTATTTCCAATAGCCAAGACTTTAAAACAACCCAAATTTCTTCTATGATAAATGGTTAAACTGTGGTATATCAATACCATGAAATACTAATAAAGAACAAACTATTGATATATAAAACTTGAAAGAATCGTACTAAGTAAAAACAAACTCACAGGACACAAGACTGGGGAGGTTGAAGGGGAGGCAATGAAAGATAGAACAAAGGGGTAGTAAAGTACACTAGAAATATGGTGATGGGTATTGTGTGAAAAACACAGACTGCTGAATGACTTTAATATCCCAAATTATAAAGCTATGTAAACAAAAGAAATAACAGTTATATTAAAAATCAAAAGAAAAAAGGTACATATGAGTTAATTTATATAACATTCTCAAAATGACAAAAAAAATTAGAGGTGAGAAATAGGTTACTGGTTGCCTGGGATCAGGGATGCTGGGAATGACATCAATTACAAATGGTGGTGACGGAACTTTTTCTGAATCTGGATTGTGATGGTGGTAGTTATACAAATCTACACATGTGATCAAACCATACAGAGCTATAGACACATACATGAGTTCATGTGAAACTATTGAAATATTAATTATTTCATAAGGATCATTCCAATGCCAATTTCCTAGTTTTATAATGCATTTTATTTATGCCACTGAGGAAACTGGGTGAAACCAGAACTCTCTTTACTTTTTCAACTTTCTGCGAATCTGTGATTTCAAAATTAAAAATTCCTTAAAATCACATAACTGTAGTTAATATCACCAACTGATTTCATCAGAAAAGTCTAAGTATCTGAAAACTGTCAAGCTTATGGTAGCAGTACAGATGTTTCCAAATCAAATTTTTACTTAAAAATCTTAAATTTTATCACCAGCAGCAAATATTGCTAGTTTTCATTGAAGTCGCATTCTTACTTCATTCATTCTTATGCAAAGGTCCACTAAATACCCAAGTCTTAATGAACAAAGTTTACTTGCTGTCATTCTTTCCAACTGAAGTGGTATATTGTGCAAACAGAAATACCTAATTTAACTCACATTTCAAACAATTACATAAGGGAATTTCCTCAAGACAATCACCAAATTTTGATATGTAACAGAAGTGCTCTGTGGGTATTTCCCTTTCCATTACATAGAAGAGTAAAATAATATGTATCAAAGGGTCGAGATTTAATAAAAATTAAAAATTGCTTTACCAAACACATTTTAAAGTAAAACCAGTATTGTTTTTTACCTCAAGTGTGTAGTGGTGAAAAATTACTAGTAAAGTGTGTGCCACTATCTTGATCCTTGTCATCAGCTTTATCCACCATTGCTTTTGCACCACCAGTACAAATGCCACACAGCAAAAAATGCAAATGTCTTAGAATTATTATGAAAATAGTTTTAACCTCACAGACTCCCCACATATAAACTACTCCAATTGCCTTACAGTCCACTCAGTCATTAAACTCCTACAGACTGTTTTCCATTTTTACCTCACTACTAAAATTGCTTTCTGTGATCACCATCATCTTCCTAAATACCAGGTTCAATAGCTTTTCTCCCACCTCAATTTCCTTTATTTATCTAAAGCACTAGCTACTGCTAATCATCCCTTTTTTCCTTGAAATTTTTTTCTCTTCTCATGTAGGACTCGGTACTCTACTCCTCCTTTATCTATGTCATCTGTCCTTTTGGTTTGCTCTTTTTTTAAAGGAAAGGCACAGGCAGAAATGAAGTTGATTATGCAGGCAGGCAGGAAGAGAGAGGAGGAAGAAGCACCTTTATTTTTTATTTAGTTGTTCACACTGGTTGTTTCCCCCAGACCTGGGACTCAAACCCAGGGATATTTGGCTTGTGCTCTTTCTGAGGCAATTGACCTAACCTTTATAATCCACCAGGGCATGCCTGGTTTGCTCTTTTTACTACACCCCTCAACCTAAAAATATTTGCAAAATGAATCTGCTTTCTCAGCTTCCCTTTCCTGACTTCAAGGACTAAGTGATTCGTGTTGTATAAATGTTTTCTTCTTTTATAATGCAATTGCAGAACATAAACTCATAATGACTTACATTTTGTCAACTGAAAATGCACACCTAACTGCATGGTGAAAAAGGAAAATTCACAAGCCAAATAGAGGTAAAGTACAACTTTTTTTAAAGGAAAGGTGCAGGCAGGAATGAAGCGAGTAGGCAAGCGGCAGGAATTCCGAGAGAGATCCTTGAGGAAGGGCTTTATTTATTTTTATTTAGTTGCTTACATTGGTTGTTACTCCCCCATTCAAGGTCTTGAACCCAGATTTTTGGGACATAGTGGGACTGCTCCCAGGTATACTAGACTGGTAGGCTACCAGCACCAGGGCACACCTGGTAAAGTACAAGTTTGAACACTAATAGAATTTTAGAAAACCTCAGCAAACAACCAAAAACCATGGAAAATGAGAAAATAAGGCTTTTTTCAAACAAATGTTTTAGACTGTGAATGCAAGAGAGTCGCAGAGATATGTGTTTCAAGTAAAGGACTCTGTCATAAATAAATGACCAATATTACATGCAGCGAATATAAAATTATGTTTAGTTATTTATCAGTGTTCTATCACATACAACCTCAGAGAGAAGCCACCATTAGCAATGTTACCTTCAGATATAAAAGAGATGAAATA
Source organism: Solenodon paradoxus (assembly GCA_004363575.1). Lineage (NCBI taxonomy): Eukaryota > Metazoa > Chordata > Mammalia > Eulipotyphla > Solenodontidae > Solenodon > Solenodon paradoxus. The sequence continues at coordinate 77,509 of RJWH01004438.1, read as the reverse complement.
TAAATATAATATCCTATAAAAGACCAATGGCATATGACTTTCTTACAATGGTTACATCTCGTCACCTTTGCATCTAAATATACAGTGCCCTACTGTGAGGTCTTGATGACTATGATATCTACTGACTGCTTGATAAGACAAAAATCTTCCACATTGTCAGCTGGACCTCAGTAGAGCTTCTGTCCATTAATTTGACATATAATTGCTTCAGACTTTGAAAAATAAAACCACAATACAATGTAATGACAAGAACAACCACAATGGTTACTAATAATTGTCACAGCTAAAAATTAATAGTAACTTGCAACCATGGCAGCTTGAAAAAATTCATCAGCGATCATAGCATTTCCAGCATCTACCCACCTTTTTCCTGTTTTCATATTCTTCTGAAAGAAGTTAGAAAATTAACTTTTAAAACTAGTGTTCTAGTGTTTCATTCCAATGCTAATAAAATATTCATTAATCCAAAAAATGTTTATTAAATATATGTAATTGGCACAACCCTGTGGCTCAGTGGGTAAAGTGAAGGTCACATAAAGTCCAAGACCCTGGGTTTAAGACCCAGGGCTGTGGGAAGAGAAAAAATTTCTCTAGTTATGCCATGATGGTTCAGTGGTTAAGTCCATAGCTCCAGCTGGTGTTTCCATGTAAAGCCCAAGGACCTGGGTTTCTATCCTGGCATTGTAGGGAGGGAGAAACTGACATGAACAACTAAATGGATGGAGAGATGCTTTTCTTCCTCCTCTCTATTCCTGCCTGCCTGCTTGCCTACTTGCTTTCATTCCTGACTGCTTCCTTTCTCTAGATAAACAAATTATTATTTAGGAAAAAAAATCTGTTACATGCCAGGAGCCCTGAAAAATAAGCTCACAGAATTATAATTGACATTTAAATAGTTAATAGGCAATATCACAAATGTTACAAAAGCAAACAATGACTGAGTTAAGATGGAGGACTGAGCATACACTACAGTTACTCCTTCCTCAATAGATTCCTAGAAATTATATATATTTACAGTAATAAATGTATTATAAATATATCATTAATTTTGTAGATTATATATACCTAGAAACAATACCTGTGTATTTGCAAATATTCTCTAGAAGAGGAAAATATATACATATTTTCATTACTCAATAATAGTTCTGGGAAAATAAGGAACCTCTGAAAAATATCTAATAGGATGAGGCATAAACCACCAACCTAAAATGCACAAAAATACAAAATGTAGTAACATCCTAAGTGTGAAAACTAGGACTCTCAGTCAGTTGTCCTCCATCCAAGCTCCCAAAAGGTATCTTCTCTTCTCCTTCCCAGAGAGCAATAATGAGTACAATCACTAAGGCTGGAGAAAAATAGAGTTCCAGCTGGAAGACAGCACAGGTCAAAAGAAAACATCCAATCCTACCTCTCTGTCACTGGATTTATAGTCACTATTGTGACACAATATTCACTGAAGACTATCAAGGAATCTCAAATCAAATATGAACAAATATCACCAAACAATTGAAGAAAATCAATACCATGAGAGAACACCACACTCCACAAACAGAAAAATACCTGAGAAATAGAATTAAGAGAGCTAGCAGAGGGAAACATAAAGAGAAATACCATCATTTTCCACAGAAATAAACAATAGTTCAATCAATGAAATGTCCCCTTTAGTTTTCATTCTTTGAAATCAACAAAACTAAAACTACAAATATTAAAAAATGGGAAGAATTGAACAGACATTTATCCAAAGAAGACATACAGATGGTCAACAGGTACATTAAAAGATATTTGTTCTCCCTTCTTATGAGGGAAATGCAAATCAAAACAACAATGAGATAGCGCCTCACAAATGTGAGAATGGCTATTAGCTAAAAGATTGGAGTGACAAATGTTGGTAAGGATGCTAAGAAAATGGAATCCTTTTACACTGTTGGTGGGAGAGTACATTAGTGCAACCTTTATGGAAAGCAGTACAAAGATTCCTCAAAAAATCGAAAATAAAAATCCCATACGATCTCATCATCCAATTTCTGGGTATTTACTCAAAAAACACTAATTCACAGAGATAAATGCACCCCTATGTTTATTGCAGCATTAATTATAATAGCAAACAATTGGAAACTACCTAAATGCCCATAGTCAGGTGAATGGATAAATAAAATCTGGTATTAAAAAATTGAAAATGGAAATGCCATACAATCTCATCATATTACTTCTGGGTATTTACCAAAAAAAAAAAAAACCACAAAACACCAATTCACAGATACATGCATCCCCAATGTAAATTGCAGAATTATTTACAGTAACCAGGATTTGGAAAATACCTAAGTTCCTATTGTCAGGTGAATAGATTAAAAAGGATGTGATATATATGTGCATATATGGATATATGTATGTACTACACACACAATGAAATACTACACAGCATTAAAAATGATGAAATTCTATTGCTTGCAGCAACAAGGATGGAGCCACAAGTTATTATGCTAAATGAAAGCGGTCAGAAGGAGAAAGACAAATGATGATATCACACATATGTAAGATCAGATAAAGGAACAGACAAAACAAAAGCCAACCCTTAGATACTGGCAATGGAACTGAGGTTACCAAAGGTGAGAGCAGTGTAGCAAGGTTGTAGTGAGGCCCCAGTGGACAGTGGTCAAGGACTTTTGCAATTTGGTGGTGGCTGTAGTGGGTTGTCTTATAATTGCTGAATGGTGAACCTACACAAATGGGGTTATATTATTATGTAAATCAAAGTTAACTCAATGAATATTATAAATTAAAACACACAAAAGATGTGGTATGTATACACAGTGGAATACTAGACAGCTCTAAAAAGATGAAATATTGTCATTTGCAACAACATGAATAGAACTAGAGGGGATAATGTTAAGTGAAATAAATCATGAGAAAGACAAATACCAGATGATCTTACTCATATGTGGAATATAAAGAAACAAAGCAAAGGAACAAATAAAACAAAAAACAACCCATCAACATTGACAATAGAATAGGGTACCAGAGTGGAAAGAGGTAGGGGGTGAGAGCAAGTAGTAGTGGAGTCCCATGGACAATGGTGAAAGACTTTTGGTGATTTGATGGTGGACACTATGTGTTGACATATATTTAACAAATAGTGCAACTACACAAATGGGCTTATGCTGTAAATCAGAATACCTTAGTAAATATTTTAAAAATACAAGTGTCAGAGGTGACATAAGTTGAAAGGATAAAGATGAGGAAAGGTAGAGAGAAAGGTAAAAGTATTAGCGCACTTAAAAAGTGAAAATACATATTCAGGGCATGCCTTTGTAGTTCAGGCAGCTGAGATACTGGAGTGTAAAACATGTAAAGATCAAGGACTCACGTTCTTGACCTGAGGCCAGGGTGAAATAAACAAGATAAAATAAATAAGATGATGCTCTTCCTTCTCTCCCTTCCTAGCTTCCTTCAAATGCTTCCTCCTCCTCTCACTTCCTCTTTAAAAATATTATATATAATATATATACATATACATATTCCCCAATATTGATGGAGAAAAACATAAAAATTTAAATACATTAGCATATTTTGCCATGTATACTGTGCATCTTTTTCCCCAAATTTGTGAGGGAAAAATAAGGATGTGCATCATACATGGGTAGTACTAATTCTGCATCTATGTTTCTATTTTTTCTATTTCTTGTATCTGTTCTTGTTTTGTTACATAATATTTGCTACCACAATGTTAAAAATAAATGGTAAAATTCTTTAACAATAAAAACAAGTATCAAAATATAAACAAATAAAATTTGAATTAAAAAATTAAAATGAAAGATATTTTTCCTGAAAGTTTGGGCCAAAATAATGGGTGCATATTATTCACCAGACCACATTACACATGGCAAAATATGGTATTTCAAGTTTTAAAAGGTAGTCATTGGATAAGTTGAAAATAGCATAATATAAAAAAACTGAAGTGGGGATGACGAGGAAGTAATATAAGATAATATGAAATAAATATTCATCCATCATGGCAGGAAAAACAGATCATCCATAAAACTGATAAATCAAGATTTGTTATTGGGACAAATTGTGTCACCCTCCTAAATGCATATGTTGAAGCCCTAAATCCCAGTAACCCAGAATGTAAATGCATTTGAAGATAAGACCTTTAAGAGGTGATGATATCAAAATGAGGATATTAAAGTGGGCCTTAATCCAGAATTTGGATACACAAAGGGACAACAGAGATAGAATGTACATACATACAAGAAAGGCTATATGAGGATACAGTGAGAAGGCAGCCATCAGCAAGCAAAGAAAAGAGGTTTCAGAAGCAACAAAATCTGTCAAGACATTGGTCTTGAACTTCTAGCCTCCAGAATTGCCAAAAAATACATTTCTGTTGTGTAAGTCATGTAGTTATGACAACCCTAGCAAACAGTGATACAAGAGACATGTGCCGAGCCATGCGATCTGAAGACAAAAATGTTTCCAAGTAACAGCCAGGAAAACATAGACAACTTGAACAGAGCAATCACAAGCACAGAAATTGAAGAAGTAATCAAAAATCTCCTGAAGACAAGAGCCCAGGTTCCGATGGCTTCACTACCAACTTATACCAAACATTCAGAGAACTTCTAAGCTCCATACTCCTTAAACTCCTCCACAAAATTGAAGAGGAAAACCCCCCAAATTCATTCTACAAAGCCAATATTACCCTGATTCCAAAATTAGACAAAGAAAGAACCAAAAAAGAAAACTATAGATCAACATCTCTGATGAATATAGATGCAAATATCCTCAACAAAATCCTGGCAAACTGAACTCGACAGCATGTTAAAAAAATTCTATGACATAATCAAGTGGGATTTATTCCAGGGATTCAAGAATGATTCAATATATACAAACCAATCAATGCAACAAACCACATCAACAAAGAGAAAATCAAAAATCATATTATCAAATCAATAGATGCAGAAAAAACATTTGATAATAATATTAAATATCCATTCATGATTAAAAAAACCTCTCCAAAATAGGAATAGAAGGCACATGCATCAACAAAACAAAAGCAATATATTATAAACCCATAGTTAACATCATATTCAATGGTGAAAAACTGAAAACCTTTCCCCTACTACCTGGAACAAGATAGATTGTCCACTCTCATTATTCAACAAAGTTCTAGAAGTCCTGGCCAGAGCAATAAAGCAAGAAAAGCACATTAAAGGAAACCAAATTGGAAAAGAAAAATAAAACTATCATTATTTGAAGATGGCATGATATTATACCTGGAAAATCCTAAAGACTCTACCTGAAAATAATATATGGATACAGCAAAGTGGTAGGATATAAAATCAACACACAAAAATCAGTAGCATTCCTATATGCAAACAATGAAACAGAGGAAAAAGAACTTAATAAAGAAATCCCATTCACAATAGCACTAAAATGATGGAGAGCTCTGGTCTTAGTGGATAAGTCTCTGGGCATAGTTCACATACATCCCAAGGACCCAGGTTCGTAACCAGGAAGAACAACCAAGACGAACAACTAAATAAAAATAAATGCTTTTTCTTCCTCTCTCTTCCTGGTTGCCTGTCTATTCGCCTTCATTTTTCCTATATCTTTCCTTTAGTAAAAATAGATCAACTCTCTGAATAATCTTAACAAAGGAGGCAAAAGACCTCTACAGTAAAAAGAAGACTTTAACAAAAGAAACAGAAGCTACAAAGTGATGGAAGATCAGTCCATGCCCATGGATTGGAAGAATTAGCAAAAATGGCCATCCTACCCAAAGCAATATATGGATTTAATACAGTTTCCATCAAAATTCCAGTGACAATTTTTTCAAGAAAATTGAGCAAACTATACCGAAGTTTATATGGAAACACAAAAGGCCTCAGAAAGACAAAGCTATCATCAGAAAAAAGAAGAGTAGAGAAATCACACTTCTTGACTTCAAACTATGCTACAGAACAATCATCATCAAACAGTATGGTGCTGGAACAAAATAGACACACAGATCATTGGAATAAAATTGAGAGCCCAGAAATAAAGCAACACCTACATGGAAATTAATTTTCACCAAAGGATTTAAGAGCACACAGTGGAGGAAGGAAAGACTATTCAACAAATGATGTTGGGGAGACTGGACAGACACCTGCAAAAATGGAAACTAGATTACTCATTAGCACCATATACAAAAGTCAATTCAAAAATGGATCAAAAACCTGGACACTAAGTCCTGAAACAATAAAACATTTAGGAGAAAATGCTTCATGACCTCAACCTCAAAGAGGTCTTTGAGGAAGGAACAACCATGGCAAAAGAAATCAAAGCAAAATTAAACAATTGGGGCTACATCAAACTAAAAATTTTTTGCACAGCAAAAGAAACCACCACTGAAACATAAAGGTAACCCACCGAATCGGAGAAGGTATTAACATAATATATATCAGATGAGAGCTTAATCTCCAAAACATATAGAAACTCATATAACTAAATAATAAAAAGGAAACAACCCACCAAAAAAGGGGGTAGAAGAACTGAATAGACATCTATTAGTAAGAATTGCCTATATCAAAAAGACCAGGAATAACAAGTATTGGAAGGAGTATAGAGAAAAAGGAACCCACTTACACTGTTGGCAGGAATAAAAATTAGTGCAACCTCTGGAAAACAGCTCTGGAAATTGCTCGAAAAGTAAAGATGGATCTACTAGCATTTGATCCAGCATTCCCAATCCTAGGTATTTACCCAGAGAAAATAAAAACATTAATCAAAAGAAATATTTGCACCCCTATGTTCACAGTGTCATAATTCACAATAGTCAAGACATAGAAACAACCTAAATGCCTATCAACAGATAACTGGATAAATAAAATGTGGTGCAAATAAACTCAATGGAATTCTATGCAGCTATTGAAAATGATGAAATTATGTCCTTTGTAATGATCTAGATGGAACTGAAAGAGATCATAAGCGAAATAAATCAGAAAGAAACACAAGATGGTTTCACTCATAGTGGAATATAATGAAATGAAATAAATGAACAGAAAAACTCCAATAAAATTCAGAGAACACAAGACAGTGGCTAGCAGCGGGCTGAGGAGGGAGGGAAGGAAAGAGGGAATTAGGTTGTGCTAAAGGATATTTGAACTCTGATGGTGAGTGTGGTGTGAAGTACTCACAGATTGAGATGCAATTTCAACATCCCAAAATGAATATAGTGTTGCAAGCAAAAGAAACAATTGTTATTAACAAAAAGAAGCTAATTAAAATCCTAAATATCAATTGAAATGAGTATAAACTCAAAGTATATTTTCTATTTTAAAAAATGAACTCAAGGGGGAATCTGGGGTTGAGAGAATGAAATTAATAGTGATGACTGACACTAAAATTCTGGTGGTGGGTGTAGTGCAATATATACATTGAGGTGTGAATCTGTTGTCCTAAAAATTATTTAGTAATATAATCCAAAGAAACAATTAAAATTTAAGAAAATAAATGTTTCACACTTGATAAAAGCTGTGCCCACTAAAAATATCTAGAAACAATGACAAAAGCAATAGTAATAAGCATATTTAATACCCATATTATTATTTCTAAATAACACTCTCCACTGAAAGGAAATAAGACTCTATGAAGGAATGACAATTCCAGGTCTAGGGCAAGAATTATACAAGATGAGTCTGAATATCTTGTCAAATCAGAAAGTAAATAAAACTATTAAAGACTACTGAGATTGTGTCAAAAGAACAGAATAATTAAAAGAAATAATAAATTACTGAACAGTAAAATTAATAAAATAGATTCTGAAAAAATATTAATGAATGATTCCTGACAAAAATGAACCTGAATCAGGGACTTCTGGTCAAGATGGTGACCTGGTAGGAGCAAGACACATCCTCCCCACAGAGATTTGATGGTGGACACTATGTGTTGACATATATTTAACAAATAGTGCAACTACACAAATGGGCTTATGCTGTAAGGGTAGGAGAAAATGTCTGGGTTCAGAGTTACACCAAAGACTCACTTGGGATTCTGACCACAGTGGAGGGGACAGAACTGCGGGAAGTACCAGCCATCCCAGGAATTGCAAAAATAGCAGAGAGATTGCCAGTGGGACTGTGACACAGAATCAGGAAAAAGGGTCTAGGGACAGGGTGGATGAAGCACCAGTACCCCAGTGGTTTGAACAGGAGGCCTGGTGAGAAAATTATGATGGGTGCCAACAGAATAGGAAGGAAGCCAGGGGAATCATCAACCCCACAACCACTCCCACCATATTGCCCCAGAACCACAGGATCCACCCACCAGAAATCCTGCCTTCAGGCTTAAAGAAAGAACAGTTTCTCCCAGAAGGAGAAGGAGTCAACACTACCCACCAGCACCACTTTCTGGGTAGAGGTGAAAGTGAAGCCTGATTGCCAATTGTGGGTCAACAACAAGGTGGTCACTGCAGTTGGGAGCTGGGATGCTGGGGGAAGGCCCAGAATTCCCCACAAAAACTCTAACCCCATAGACTGAAGTTTCAGGCAGCAACAGATGGCCCACCTAAGAACTTCGATAAATCCAACCAGTGGTGATGCCACAAAATTTAAGAAACCCCAGTGTCCCAACCAAGATCCAGGCTTACTTGGAATACCCTATACAAGGCCGTCACTGCAGGGAAACATAATCCACAGAAACGTAAATAGAATGCCAGAACAAAGACACAAAGAAATACATGTGAAATGATGGATTCAATCAAAACCCAGGGAAAAATCTGAATACAACAGACGTATGTAAACTACCTGAGGATGAATTTAGGGCAACAGTGATAAACATACTCATGGAAATCAAGAAAACAATAGAGAAAGAAAAAGAACCACAAAAAAGAAGAAATGAAGCACCTCAAAACAGATGTCAAAGAAACAACACAACAGCTGAAATTAAGAATTTGATAGAAAGATTCAAGAATAGGAAAGATGAAGGCTCTGATAAAATCAATGAGCTAGAAGATAGGACAGAGGTATGCACTCGAGCACACCAGAAGACAGATAAAATAATGCAAAGAAATGAAGACAACATTCAAGACCTATGGGATAACATCAGAAGAAACAACATTTGCATTATAGGGGTCCCAGAATGAGGAGAGAGAGAAAAGGGGGCAGAAACTGTATTTGAATAAATAATAGCTAAAAAGTTCCCCAACCTGAAGAATGAAGCAAGCCCCTATACCCAGGAAGTTCAGAGTCCCTAATAAAAGAAATGCAAGCAGACTTACACCTAGATACATTGTCATCAAAATGTCTAAAATACAAGATAAAGAATCTTAAAAGCGTCCACAGAAAAACAAGTCACATACAAAAGAGTCCCCATAAGATAGTCAATGGATTTCTCAACTGAAACTCTACAGGCCAGGAAGGAATGGCATGATATATTCAAGAGGCTGAAAGGGATTTTCAACCTAGGATACTATGTCCTACGAGATTATCATTCAGAATTGAAGGAATGAGAAAAAGCTTTTCCAATAAGCAAAAGTTAAATGAATTTATTACCACAAAACCAGTTCTACAAAAAATACTAAAAGATGCTATATAAAGTGTAAAGAAACCTCACTTAAATACATGTCTATTAAACCTATTTCCATCTATGTTCATAAGTGATATTGGTCTGTAATTTTCTTTCTTGGTGATGTCTCTATCAGCTTTTGGTATCAGTGTGATGTTGGCCTCAGGGAAAATGTTTGGGAAAATGTTCTTCAGTATTTTGGAGGTGTTTGAGAAAAAGTATTAATTCATCTCTGAAGGTTTGGTGAAACACATTGAAAAAGTCATCTGGTTCTGGGCTTTTACTTTTAAGGAGACTTTTGATTGCCTCTTCAATTTCTTTGCTTATGATTATTCTGTGAGTCCTATTCAAGAACTTGGCATGTATTATTTGAGATAAGCTTTGATGTAGATTTTATTGTCCCCATTTTATAGATGAGAAACTGAAGCTAAGAAATCTGCCTAAGGTTAGCTAGTATACAAGTGTCAGAGCCAAAGTTCAAATTTATCTTTTATGCCCAAATCCTGGTTGCTTAATATTTTATCCTGTTTATTATTGTTATTTGTTTTTATAGTTATTGAAAATGTTTTCTTTGGAAAGATAGCACAATTTAAATTTTTAAATAGATAGATAGGTATCTTTAGGCATTTTTTCTTCCACTGTATGGATTATTTACTTAAATGTCTTTTGATGAGCATAAATTTCTAAATTTGATAAAATCTAATTTACAATTTCTTTTATGTTTATTGCCTGGTCTCAAAAAAAGATTTCACCCTGATTGCTAAGATTTGTTTGATGTGTTCTCCTAGAATAGTTATGGTTCTAACTTTTCCACTTAGGAAAATAATCCATTTTAAATTAATTGTATATGCAGTGATAATTAGGGCTTGAGATTCATTTTCATTATTTTTAACACTGATAGTTCTTCCAAGAGCATTTGTTAAATATTTTTTTCATTATTGAAATGCTTGGATATTAATAAAAATATTTATCTTACTATTATTATAAAATAGCTATAAAAATTTTTATTTTTAAAAAAGTATCCATCATTATGGTATTACACAAAGTATTTTCACTGTCCTAAAAATCCCCTGTGCTCAGTTTATCTTTTTCTCCTGTCCCCACCCCATCATACCTGACTAATCTTTTGACTGTCTCAATAGTTTTGCCTTTTCTAGAATCTCATATCATTGGAATCATACAGTAAGCAGGATTTTTAGATTGACTTCTTTTACTTAGCAGTATGTAACTTAAGTTTCCCTCATGGTTTGACAGCTCATTTTTTGTAGTGTTGAATAATGTTCCATTGTCTAGATGCACCACAGTTTATCCATTCACCTACTGAAGGATATCTTCGTGCTTCTTAGTGTTTCCAAGTTTTGGCAATTATAAATAAAGATGCTATAAACATCTGTGTGCAGGTTTTTGTATGGACATAAGTTTTCAACTTCTTTGGGTAAATACCAAGAAGCATTATTACTGGATTGTATGGTAATAGCATACTTAATTTTTAAAGAAATCTACAAACTGTCTTCCAAAGTGCCTGTACCATTTCACATTCCCACCAGTAATGAGTGAGAGTTCCTGTTGTTTCACATCTTCGCCAGCATTAAATGCTGTCAGTGTTCTGGATTTTGGTTATTCTAATAGGCATGTAGTAGTGATACTATGTAATCCATCTATCATACTCCTTGGTATGTGAAAACTTAAGTCCACACACAAACCTGTGCACAGATGTTTATAGCAGTTATATAAAATAAATAGACTGTGGTACATCCAGACAATGAATTTATTCACCATTAAAAAAAGAGCTAACATAAACTATCTCTTTGTTGTTTTAACTTGCAATTCTCTATTGACATATGATGCAGTACATTTTTTCATATGCTTATTTGCCATCAGTAGCTAGTCATTGGTAAAGTGTCTGTTAAGGCCTTTGGCTCAATTTTAACTGAGTTGTTTATTTTCTTATTGTTTTAAGAGTTATCTGTATATTTTAGGTTACAGCCCTTTATTAAATATGTCTTTTGCAAATATTTTCTGCCAGTCTCTGGTTTTTCTTCTAATTCTCTGGATATTGTCTTTCAAAGAGCAGAAGTTTGGGGTTTTAATAAAGCTTAGCTTATTAATTATTTCTTTCTTTGATTGTGCCTTTGGTATTGCATCTAAAAAGTCAAAGTCATACCCAAAGTCACTTAGGTTTTCTCTTATGTTGTCTTCTATGAGTTTTATAGTTCTACACTTTAGATTTTGGTCTATGATTCATTCTGATTTATTTCCTTTCTTTTTTCATGTGGAGGTCCAATTGTTCCAGCACCATTTGCAAATAAAAAAAAAAAAGATTATCTTGCTTGTATTACCTGTACTCCTTGGTCAAAATCAGTTGATATATTTATGGGGCCTACTTCTGGGCTCTCTGTTCTGTTTCATTGATTTATTTGTCTACTACTATATCACCACTACTACATGGCCTTCTTTAATGTAACTTTACAGTAAGCCTTAAGTTCAGCAGTTTCTGTCCTTCAGCTTTGTTCTCCTTCAAAATTTTGTTTATTATAGGTCTTTCTACTCTCCCTTTAAACATTAGGACAATATTAATAGTCGATATCCACAAAATAACTTGTTAGAATTTTAACTGGAATTGTGTCAAATCTATAGATCAATTGGGAATAACTGACATCTTGATAATATTGAGTTTTCCTATCCATGAACATGGACTATCTCTCCATTTATTTAGTTTTCTGGCTTTGTTCATCAAGATTTTATAGTTTTCCTCTTCCATACCTTATATTCATTTTATTAGATTTATCCCCATATATTTCATTTTGGTGAATCTAAATGACATTGCATTTTTAATTTTAAATTTCACATATTCATTGATGGTATATAAAAAGTGATTTATGTTTTTATATATTAACTTGGTAACCTGCAACCTTGTATAATTGTTCCAAGGTATTTGTTGATTCTTTCAGATTTCCTACATAATCACGGTATCTGCCAAACAAGGACAGTTTTATGTCTTTATCATGAATCTGTATACCATTTTATTTCCTTTTCTTGTTTTATTGTATTAGCAAAGACTTCCAGTTCAATGCTGAAAAGTAGTGATGAGAGGGAATTTCATTGTCTTATATTGATTATAAGGAAGGTCAACTCATTTTTTTCTAATAGGATTTTTTAAGTCTCTTCTAAAAATATGTCATCTTGTTAAAACTATTAACTATGCCTTATTCATGCCAGCTTTCTTCTCAATTCAGTTTAAAAATGTGTTTATATTAGTTCCTGCCACGGCTTGATCCTGGGAGCAGGGGTGACAATGAAAGGAGTGTGCAGGAGACTGAGAAACTCAAGAGTGTGAGAGGATAGAAAAGGTGGGGATCAGGGGCCAATGGTCTCTCTCTCTCGGACTGAAGGCCCTAACCATCCTGCTCTCCACCTATTTATTGGGTTCATATACAACATTGCTTCAAGCAGCTTGCATAAGCAGGTTTATAGTTACACTGAATTGCTTATACAGCCTTTGCTCTCTAACTACATCACTATATCTTATTTTGGTGGGTGAACAGTCACAATCGCACTGTCCCAGTGTTTTCACACAGCGACCTTCACCAGGTTCCCTGGGTGTGGTGTCCTTGACGTTCTGCCAGCTCCAACTCTGAACTTGCTGTTTTCTGCCCCCAACAGTTCCCCTTTTTGTTTTGCAGCTCCAGCAGTAACAACAGTGGTTTTAAGCACAGCCATTTTCATTTGGGTGGAGGTTCAGGTTTTGCGACTGATTCTCTAAACTACACAGAACAATAACAAAAGCATGATTAACACAAGCAAAATAGCAATCAGTGCACAGTGCATTTGCTTTAACATTGTTTGGACAGAACAGACTCAGGAATGCCCCCTCTACCAGACTCCCAGTCTCCTTCATTCTTCTTTCCAATCACATTCTCTGGAACTACCATCTCTGCAACTCTTCTTCTCTGGGACCAGCTAACACCAATGTCAGAATTATTCCACTGAGGTGGAGGCTGGTCAACCGTCTAGTCAATCTGCTCCTGCAGAAACACAAACATATCCCTGCCTCATACTTTTACCCATCCTTTTAGTCATAGGTCCTTCTCTTTATCTTTCTGTTACATTGGTTGCTCATGTTCTTTACAATCTTTCACATTTACATTTTCTAAGCACTCCTGCCCCCCAAAAAAAACCTGTCTGTACTCTGTCTCCAAGTCTCTGATGATCTCTTACATTCATATACAGTCTTCTCCATGGCATTCGTCTCTGTTCTTGTATTATCAAATTTTCTAGGTCTCTGTTTCAAAGACTCCTCTAGTTAACTAGCTGGGTGGAGCAGCAGGCGGCAGCGAAGCAGTGGCAGGGTCGCGGGAAGCGGTGGCAAGGTGACATCAGTGGTGGCTCCACATCTGCAGCGGTGGCTCCTTCCCGAGGAGGCGGGAGCGGTGGAATTGGCATCTACTTGTTAGGCGCTGAGCAACGCGCGCCCGCACGCTGCCCATGGAGAACCACCTCCTGCCTGCCCGCCGGCCTCACGAGGAATGCGCCTAGTGGCGGTCAGAGGGTGGGCCTGGAGAAAGTGCCCGTGAGGGCGGGCAGAGCTTGGCGCGAGGGCAGCGGTGGCGGCGGCCGCCTCTCCAATCTGTTCTTGGGGATACTTTCTTCTCGCTATCCGACCCTTGAAAGGTTTTTGTCTAGGTTAAATTTGTGGTTGAATTTGAATAAGTATGTCTTTAGAGTATTAATTGGTTATAAATGGTACATGACTCTCAGAAGGAAATGTTTATAATCTGAGAGTGATATAATTTAATAAAGTTTTGAAGTGACTTATTTTCAAACAATTAGTCTTAAACTGGCTGTCCTGGTAAAAATGAGGGTGATTTTATAGGAAAAAATTATGTTTGTACTATTGTATTATATCCTAGTACTGTTAATTGTTTTATGGTTTTTCTTTCTACCTACAAAATGGACTGGATCATGAATTCTTCCAGTTTTTTTTTCAGTAGTTGCAGAATCTGGCTATGAGTATCCAATCTAACATTTCAGTTTTTCCTTCTTAAGTAAAGGTATAGGCAGGAATGAAGGCAAGCAGAGGCAGGCATGAAGAAAGAGGAGGAAGAAGTACTTTATTTTTTTTAGTTGTCCATCTTGGTTGCTTCCCTGGTCCTGGGTCTTGAACCCAGGGGACCTTGGGATGTATGTGGACTGTGCCTGGCTTAAACCACTAGATGACATTTTAGTTTTTTGTTGTTTTTTTTTTTTTTTTCATTCTTTCTGACTTGGAATTAAGGCTGTCTTTCTGAAACCATGCACACTAAAAGTAGAAAGCTAGATATAAGATCCAGAGAGCACCAAAATGACAGTATATGGCCAAATCCTCATGACTATTGCTTTTCTGAATACCTGGTGACATCAGAGACATTCAAACTGTGAATAGAGAAGCCACTGCTTGCCCTCATCTCATCTGAAGATGCTTCAACCCTGACATCTAGAAATGTGAATTGACTTCCCTCAGGACTCCCAACTGTATTTGTGACATATAACCGTGAGGTTTTAACTGAACTGATCTATTCGCAGAACTGAGAGACTAGCTCTATGAAATGGTTGAACAATTCAACTTCTGAGTTGTGAACATTTTTAGGAAGTTTCAAAGGTGGAACTGCAGGGAACAAAATTCTCCCAACTCAGATATGCATCTATTCATTATTTATGAAATAAATACAAAGGGTTCTGCAGGCTAAGTAGAGATTGTGATTTTGTAAGAGATATTTATATGTATAAAGGAAAAATCTTGCTCTGTAAGAGTATCTCCCTTAACATAAGGGAAGACTTCTCCTTTCCTCTGGGAACTTTTTCTCTAGCTAAATGTATTTAAGATAACTGAAGTCGGATGGCAAGTTAGATTTACTGGGTTTCTTCCATGTATACAGGAGGTATACATGCTATTACAAAACTTGTTTTGGGGGTTTTCTCTTGTCAATCTATATAATGTTTTATTTAATTAATTGCCAGCTTAGAAGAACCCAGAGGGCTATAGGAAGATTTCCTCCTGCACTTCCATATCATCAAGTGGATCACATAATCTATTAAGATAAATCTAAATAAAAAAGTACAATATAATGTAATAAGTACTATAAGTGCAAGATGCTACAAGCATATAAAGGAAGAATTCAGTAATTGCCCATATGGGAGTTGGGATATAGAGATGACATAATAGGCTTCACTGAGATGCTACTTGAGGTAGTAGTAAGACAGACAGTTATATAGACATGAGCTGGAGGCAGACAAAGGACATGTATTAGTAGCTGGACAACAAAATGGCAATGGCTGCATCAGCACAAAAGAACTATGTAGGCAAGAGGCAGAAAGAAACTACGGGACCAAGGACTGTGGAAGGGGACTTTGAGAAAGGGAGACTTTGAAACTACTGGCCACTATGCAAAATAGCCAAGATGGATGGTCTTGAAATAACCCACCAATTAGGCTACTGAGATAAGGGAAGGGTATATAAACTGACCCCAGAGCATGGGTGGCATGCTTCAAATTCCGCCTCTTGGAGCAACTGAAGTCAACCATTCTGACTCCTACCCAATGTACTTTCTTATTGTCTATTAAATTCTCACTTGACTTTACTTCTCCCTTATGGTATTTTTCATTCTTTCTCATGGTGAAAACAAGAATCAATAACCACACATCACACCAGCAACAGTAGGGCTTGAAGGATGAATTAAGAGATTTCTAGGCAACATACCAAACAGAAGGAGAAGCAGAGAGGTGTGGAAAAGCACAGAGGGTTCAAATAACCTTAAGCAGTTAAATGTGACTGGAGAAGAATGTAAAGGAAAGTTACAGCAAACACAATTTTTAAAAAATGTAGGGACCTGAGTTTGACACAGTGTATGGTATACTAAGAAGGTTGAATTCTGTTAGTTACCCCAATTCTTTATTCATAAACTATTATTCCTACCTAATATGTGCATAACAGATGACTCCAATGAGTATCTCAATGAAACTTCTGTATAAGGTACAGAAAAGTTATACTCATGACTCTGAATAACCTCTCCTGGGACATTTCATAATAATTCTGCCATTCTTAAATTGAGGCTCTCATTGTGGCATTTAAAGGAATGGGGAAAGATAGGTTAGAGATGCTTCCAAATCAATAAATTCCTTTGAGAGCAATAGATTCAATAATCTTGAATAAGTTCTACTAAAGTGTTTAGTTTAAATTTGAAGTTTATTATGACCACTATAGGTGGCTATTGAGCACTTGAAATGTGGCTAGTCCAAATGGCAATGTGCTAGGATTACAAGATACACACCAAATTTAGGGAAATTAGTATCAAAAAAATGAATGTAACATATATAAGTAATTTTATATATGAATACATGTTGAAATAATATTTTGTATATGTGGGGCTAAAATGCAGTGTTAAAAGTACTAGTACTAAAATAATTTCATTGTTTCTCTTTTTTAAAGTGGCTACTAGAAATTTTTAAATTACATTTGTAGCTTGCATTATGTTTCTATTGAACAGGGCTGTTCTAAAGCATATGCTGTAACTGACTTCTAGAGATTTGATTAAACAAATTAGCTAATATATACTTCTCTAACTATCATCACTTAGGTATTTTAATCAACCATAAGGTATTTATATAATAACAAATACAAGGATGTCAGAAATCTAGAAAAGGAAGAAATAGAATTGACCTCCCTGTGCCAAGAGCCACACCCCTGGCTCTGTGTGCCCGGTTCCACTGGGAGGAATCTCTGGGAGAAGATATTTGCATTACATATATCTAACAAGGACTTCATATAGAAAATATACAAAGCACTCATAAAACTCAGTATTAGAAACACAGGCAATCCAATCAAAAATGGGAAGAGGAATTGGAGACATAGTTTTCGAAAGAGGATATACAGATGACTAACAGGCACATGAAATTATGTTCCTCTTCACTATCAGAGAAATGCAAATTAAAACAATGAGATATCACCTTACACCAGAGAGACTGGCTATGACCCAAAAGTCTGGAAATAAATGTTGGCAAGGATGTGGACAAAAGGGAACCCTTTTACACTGTTGGTGGGGATGTAATTTGTTGCAACCCCTATGGAAAACAGTGTGGAGATTCCTCAAAAAGTTTAATATGGAAATCCCATATGACCCCATCATCCCACTTCTGGGTATATCCCCAAAAGATACAAAAACACTAACTTGTAGAGATTTAGGCACCCCCCCATGTTCATTGCAGCCCTATTCCCAATAGCTAAGAACTGGAAACTAAGTGCCTAACATCAGATGAATAGATAAAGATGGTGTGGTGTATATATACATACATGCATACATACATACACATAAATAAAAAGCCCTACAAAGTCCGTCGAAGAGATGAGATCCTGTCATTTGAATCAATATGGATAGATCTAGAGGGGATTATGCTAAGTGAAATAAGTCAGAAGTTGTAACATAGACACCAGATGATCTCACTAGTAGGTGGAATGTGAAGAGACAAAGCAAAGAAACAAACAAATCAAAACCAAGCTTTGGACATTTGTAATAGAACTAGTATTACAAATAGGAAATGTAAGGGAAGTAGGAGCAAGTTGTTCTGGAGCCCACTGACAATGGTAAAGAACACTTGGAGATTTGTTGGAGGGCGGGGTATATTGACGTAAATGTAAGGAATGGGGAAACTGAACATATGAGTAACAGACACATATTAGCTTATTTTAATTTGTAAAACAAAGTTACTGCAATAAAGTACTAAAAAAGATGTGCATGTACAGAGTGTATCAAGAGTCCTGCAAGAAGTCCTGGTTCATCTGAACCAGAAATTCTAAATCTATGGGTAAAGCCAAGTATAGAATAAAACAGTTGCCAGACTTTGGAGACAAACATGAATCAGGCAGGTTGAATGAGCATACCCAAAGAAAATTGCTTAGTAGTTGATAGATTGATGTCAACCTGAAGTGAGACTTTTTTGTTTTTTCTTAAAGGAAAGGTGCAGGTAGGAATCAAAGCAAGCTGGTAGGTAGGCAGGAAGATAAAAGAAGCACCATTATTTTATTTTTATTTAGTTGTTCACACCGGTTGCTTCCCCACAAATTCAAGACCTGAACCCAGAGGTATGTGGCTTGCCCTTTTGGAGGCAGTGTAACCACTGCTCTACCAGGGTACACCTGAAGTGAGGTTTTTAATGGCATAACATTCTGTTTTTGATCCTGTCTTATTTAACAGTTTTATCAATGATTTAGATGAAGCTGAGAGAAACAGCAAATATGATAGATGATATAATCAGGAACTAAAACTCCAGTTGTTGCAATAGGATTAATGCATTTAAATCTTGAAAATTAACCATTCCAATATGATAGGCAAGATGTAGCTTAACAGCAGCAAGTCAAAAAGTAATAAGACTGAAGATCTATGGGGGGAGTTCAAAATGAGCCACTCATGTGTTGTGACTGGCTTCACCACCCCCCACAATAAAAAAGCAAATTCAATCTTAGATCTTAGTATCTAAAGAGAATTATGATGATTCCTAAATCTAAGAAAAAAATTGTGTTAATCATCTCAAACCTAGAACATTCTGCTCTATTATGGATTCCATACTTTAAGGAATAAAACAAAAAGAACAGAGTATCTTCAAAGGACAACAAACAAAATAAGGGGACCAGAAACCATGCAATATGAAAAATGACTGACTGTACTGAGAATACTTAATCTGAACAGACTTCCCAGAAGGTATAAGCATAAGTATCTTCAAATAGTTTAAGAGTTAAGCATGCAGAAAAGAAGTTTCTATTCCTTCATGGCTTTGAAATCAGTTGGAACTGGTAGTACTAAAAGATGAATGTTACATTAATTATCCCTAAGAAACAAATAAACTAGAGCTATGACATGGCCTTTTGTGGTCCATTTTTACAAAACTTGACTACAAAGGAAATGTATACAGATGTTAAAATTTAGACAAATTATCTATGAAAATACACCTAATTTCATTAGTTTTATGAAAATGCAAATTAAAACAACATCCCTGTAAGATGAAACTGACTGAGGGGTATATGGGAATTCGCTACACTACATTTGCAACTTTTCTGAAAATCTAAAATTATTCCAAAGTAAATTGTTAATTAAAACACCCTTCCCACATGTGAAAAATATTTAAGTCTAACAATAACAAATATTAGCAAGGATATAGGGGAAAGAAAAAGGGAGGAGTCTAAATTGTTAAAAAGTACCTTGGACAGCAATACGGTAAAAAAAAAAAAAAAGTTAGAGGTGATCATAGCTTTTGACCCAGCAGTTCCACTTCTAAATCTATACCCTAGAACAGCACTGCCACCACAGTGTAGGTACTAGGTACGTGTGACTATTGAACACCTGCAATGTGGCAAATCCAAAATGAGATATGCTTTTTTAAGTATAAAATACATATCAGACTTCAAAGACTTTGTAACAAACAATGTAAAATGCCTCATTTATAACTTTTTACTTTGGTTACTTATTGGAATAATTACATTCTGGGTATATTAAGTTAAATAATTTGTTAAAATTGAATTCATTTGTTTAAGCTTTTTAAAATGTGGCTACTAGAAAATATATAAAATTATTTGTCATTTGCTCTGTTTCAATTGGGCAGCACTGCCAAGAGCTTCACCCACTGTTAACTGAAGAATAAGTCATTTTAGTGGGTCATAATCAGCATTTTGTAATGAAAAGCATAGATAGAAAATATCATAGTTCAGTGTATCCAGTAAGGGTAAAATTGTATCATTAAACTGCTGATACAGTGTATGTATACTGGAATGTGATGTAAAATACATTTTTTTCCCATGTGTGATGATCAAAATGTTTGAAAACTGCTAAAATCTCAGAAACTCACTGTAGTGTTGTTATTTTTAATAATGAATATTTAAAACAACTCATACATTCAACAAAGTAGATTGGAAAAGTAAATTTAGTAGTTATATTCAATGTACTAATATTAATCAGCAGTAGAAAAAATGAATTAGAACTAAAATATCCTTATGGGTAAGTACCCAAACCATAATGTTGAGCAAAAAAGACAAGTTGTTGGGGAGAGAATCATACAAAATGATACAATTTATGTAAAATTTTAAAAGATGAAAAACTGGTACATATAATCTTTAGTTCTTTGAAACAATGAAATATCTGAAGCATGGAAAACTTAAGATTCAACAAAACTTAGTGGTAGATGTTCATTATTATTCTCTGTACTTTTCTGCGTACTACGAATATTTATATAAATAAAGTCTCAAATACCACACACTTAAAAGTCATTATCTCAAGTTTATAACTTTGATACACTATATCCTAAATTAAAACTTGAGGTGGGTGATGATGGGCTTTGTTGTTTTAAAATGGCAAGCATTAAAAAATAGTGACCTGAACTTTTTAAAATCAAACTTGCAGACACCCTAATTACAATATATTTCATTTTTATGTGAATAAAAATGTAGCACATGTCTAATCATTTTCCTAGGAAAAAAATACCATACAACTCTCCCATATTTGGCAAGGTTGAAGATTCTTAGTGCTCTGGTCAAACTGCTTTTGGTTTTTAAGAACTCCCAGAAATATCATACATAGACTGCCAATTTTCAAAAGCATTAAGACACATAAAATGCATTTAAACTTAACACTACACAGGATATAATTAATTTTTCTCTGATGATTATGGAAAGACACTTCAGGATCTTAAAGTAAAACCTTAATGTACTTTTAATGCAGTAGATTTCTGTTTCAGATTAAACCAATGTTATTTTGCATGCCTTAAAAATCCAGAGAAACAAGCCATGAATTGTGATTCTGTTTCCCTACACAAGTTTATAAAAGGGTTTCAGAATCTTAAACATCTACATTGTCTTTCTGATAGATAAGTGAGAAAATTTAGAGCTATGGATACTCTGGAAGAGATAAAAATCAGAAACAGAATACATTTAGACAACCTTAGATAAGGCAATAGTTTGATATTCTCTTTCATGTAAATTTAACATTTAAAGTCCTTTAAAGTCCATAAAACGAAAATCAACATCATCCATTTTTAAATCTCTGGCTTAGACCTATAAAATAAGAAAATATTTTAATATTCTGTCCTTTCTGTACCCCCTCGTTTCTAGATACATTTCTTTTCATATTTTCCCAGTTACTTCTTGTCCAAAGTGGTGATGGGGGAGCAGGGAGGGTGAGGGCCGGGGGCCGGCGGGTGGAGTTGGGATATGCTGAGTGAAAAAATTTTAAAGCAAAGGTGCAGGCAGGAATTTATTTTACTTAAATTTAATTGTGCACTATGGTTGTTGTTCCTGGTCCTGGGACATAACCCTGGGACCTTGGGATGAATGTGGACTGCACCTATTGGAGGCGGCAGACCCAAATGCTACTGTACCAGAGGGCGACAAGGAAATGTTTTAAACCAGGAAAAAGGCCCATCCCTGCAGCTCAGTAACTAGGGTGCAGGCCATGTAAAGCCCAAGGGCCCAGCCTCAGACCTGGAGCTGGGAGAAGGGAATGTAAATAGTCAAAAATAAATAATACCAAGGAAAAGTAGTTAAGAAAGAAAAGGGCGTTGGTCATGTGACAGAAATTGGGCCTGAAGGAAATTTTCTTCACAACCTTTTCTCACCAAAATCCTCACACACATAAAGCGAAACTCAGCATCCCGGTACCCTATGATTGGTCTAAATGTACAGACTGTCTCGTCCTAATTGGCTCGAAACCACTCCCCACCGCCCGGCCCCCCATCCCGGCTAGAGCCTTCAGCTCTACCCCACGACAGTCACCAATGGTTAAGAGAATTTAGGCCTTACGTGCCCAGAGTACAATGTCCCACTTTCAGTGGTCCATGCTTCTCCCCGACTTCATCCAACTCATAAAAAAAAAAACTGCCTTTGCCCATCTTCCTGCACCTGAGAATCAGCCACAGCAGCTTCATAGCCCAAAATTCAGGGTCCCGCTAAGAACTGTTGACCACATCATCTTGCTAGTTATAAATCACCCAGCTAAGTTGTACTGACCCTCCTTCAGCCCATCCTGCCTATTAAATCAGACCGCCAAAGACACAGTATTTTCTCTACAAATGCGGTCCATAGTACCCCTGTGAGGACACGGGAAACTCCTCGCCACATGATGACGTCACTCAAAGGCGCCTTGCTACCGGTTTTTGCTCTTTATCCTAGTGGCTAAGCTTGAAGGGTGTACTCTAGACCTAAAGTCCTGAAGTTCAGGTGACCAGGGTGAGAATCCCTGAGTAAGGAAGTATGGTGCAATACTAGCAGCATACTACAGTTAATTGGGGGAAGAGTACATATGGTCAAGGTTCCAGGAAAGAGGAGAATATATATCAAAAAGAAAGAAAAGAGAGGAAAGCAATGAGAGAGAAGGAGGAAAGAAAATAGGAAAATAAAGTAGTGTTGCCCAATGTTTATTTAAAAGTGGCAAAGGTCAGAAATACAAGAAATGGAGGCACGCCCAAGTGGTTTAAACTTTTGTTTTAGCCACCTCCAGCCAGCGTCATTCGCACACACCCCAAGGACCCAGGTTCGGGGCTTGGGGTTCAGGGAAACAACCATGATGAACAACTAAATAAAAATAAATGCTTCTTCCTCCTCTCTCCTCCTGTCTGCCTGCTCTTCTTCATTCCTGTCTTTCCTTTAAGATGATAGATAGATAGACAGACAGACAGATAAGGATAGACATAAAGTAGAGGAAACAGTAAAACCCTGTGGGTTTTGATGCCCTGTCCTTGTCAAATCTGAAGGAAACTACCTAATGACTTCCCTGCAAGCTCACAGCATGATCTGAATTTCCACCCATCTCCAAATAGTTTGTAAACGGGAGTAGAAAATATAAACGTGCTTGACTTCAGCTAAATCTGTGTTTAACACTTGCAACCAAGGAGTTAGCCTGTACTGAACTCTCCACTCAGAGACAAGTGTTAAGGCAGATGCCTCTGAACTTAGAGAACCCCCAAATGAAAACACACCTACTTTTTTCCTCACACAGCTCTTTTAATCCTTGTGCACTTCAGTCAGACCAGATATGGAGATGGCTAAAAGGATGAAGAAGAGAGATTGTGGCTTCAATTCTGAGCACCATTCCCACCTGACCCTGAGACTCTGAGTCAATCATTATTTATCATGGAAAAAGATGTTGTTTCTAAAAATAATTTCTTTTCCTTCTTCAATATGTTCTGCATCTAGATCACATAGTCTAGTGAAGAAAAGGGAAAACAGAAAGTACTGCTATTAACTCATTCATCCTTCAGTTTGGCCTCCCTTCAGTTCATAATCAGAAATTGACAAATCAGGAGAAGTTTAGTGGAGAAAGGCAATAGACTATCCCATAGATGACTGAATCTTTACACACTACAGACTGTGTGATCTACTGCTAGCAACTTAGAATCTCAGCTGCTCAATTTTCTCATCAGGAAAATGGGAATAAAAGTATTTATAGGCTTTGGTTCAATGGAATAATGTACTCATAAAGCATCTAGAACAGTGATGGGTATATAGTAATCACATAACAAATGTTAATTCCTGTTATCTTTCCACATTTCCTGACTGGCAAACTAAGTGCTTCTAACTTCCATCATCCTGCCTATGATAACTCTGGTTCTATTATAACTTTCTTTTTGTAGATGAACAGATGAACAAATAGGGCAATAATTAGACCTCAGCTCTCAAACCTACAGTGGTCCTTTTACATGTACCTTAAGAATCTATAGTGATTAATAACGTTTGTGGTAGAGTAGATACATTATCCAAGATTATATAAGGCATACAGGAATCAAATGATTCTCTGCTTAATACTGATTATAAATATGACTCCAAAGTCAGGGATAGTAAGCTGATATCACTGCATTGAAAGAGTCAGTAAAGAATGGAAAATATGCAGAGTGAAAACTCATATTTGTGTGGGTATCTTCAATGCTTTTGTTTTTGATTATCTAGAATGCATCCATAAATGTTACAAGTGAGAATTAAAAGAAAAAAAAGAAAGAGGAGAAAAGGAGATAACAAAATCAGGTACATACTGAGAAGTTTACACAAGAGTAAGTAAAATGACAATTAAGTGGCACTCAACATGCTATAGACTATCTTTCCCTACTCTAGCATAAGCTATAAATTTTCTGTTCTTTCCTTTAGTAAACCGATACATAAATGATGAAATATATAGCATATAAGGCAGATAAACAGCTTGGTCTCTAATAAGAGCTTATTAAGCCAAGACTCTCATTTCCGCAAGTCCTGGTGGAGTAACGGTTAGGTCAGCTGCCTCTGAAGGAAAGCAGACTATATACATCCCAAGGACCGGGGTTCACATCCTGGGTCCAGGGAAACAACCAATGTGAACAACAAAATAAAAATAAAATAAAGTGCTTTTCCTCCTCTCTCTTCCTGCCTGCCTGCCTACTCGCCTTCGTTTCTGCCTGAATCTTTCCTTAAAAAAAAGGTGGAGTTTACATCCTTGTGGAGCAGCTATTGCGTCAATCACCTCCAAAGGAGCAGGCCACGTATTCCTGGGTTTAAGTCCTTGGTCTGGGGGCAAACAACTAGTGTGAACAGCTAAATAAATAAAAATAAAATAAATAGGCCTCTCCATCTTCTCTCTTCCAGCCTGCCTGCCTACTCATTTTCAATCCTGCCTGCACCTGTCTTTAAAAGAAAAAAGAAAGAAAATAGACTCTCGTTAATACAGTGGTTTAAAATAGAGTAAGCAAATTGGTTAATAACTTATTAAAAGAAGAAAAACACTTTCAGAATAAACATTATAGTTAGTAAAATTAAAAAATATAATGGAATAATGGAATAAGAAAGTGTGAGGCCTGTTCTGTCATAAATCATATCATAATCAAAATTGTATATAATACTACAGAGAAATAAATGGAACAAAACAGAGTCCTGAAACAGATCCAAATATGTCAAGAGAAATGATTTAAATCTGTGGGGAAAAGATTTATTCAGAAAAAAGTATTGAAACAACTGGATAGCCATTTAAAAACAATGAAACTAGCTTCTGCCTCACTTCATATAGCAAAATAAATTATTGGTTAATAAAAGATTCCATTGAATCATAAAATTTCTAAAAGAAAATGTGACTATTTTATAAACACAATAGAAAGATCTAAACAAGATCTGAAAATCAGAATAAAAAGGAAAATAATAGACAAAATAGAAAAATAAATACATAAAATGTTAAATCTTCTGAATGACACTATAAGCAAGATTGAAAGGCAAACCACAGGCTAGAAAAATATTTTTAATATATGTAAAGTAACCAAAAAAAGCTCTTAAATTAAAAAGTACAAGGAAAGCATATAAATAATCAATAAACATCTGAAAAAGAAATTTAACCTCACCAAGTAACCAAGAAATGTAAATTAAAACATGGTAATTTTTTTCATGCATCATACTGGCAAAGGTTAAAAAGACTAACAAAACCTCAAATTGGTAAGATACACAAAATAGGTACTCTTATACTCTTATTGAAGAATATAAATTACTGTAATTTTTCTGGAGGACAACTTGATAGTAGGTATCTAAGTCTTAAATGTGTACATTTTGTTATCCAATAATTTCTCTTCTAGAAATTTTTCTAAAGAAGAAATTAGACAAATTTGCAAAGACAGGTTAACAGAAATGTTCACTGAAACATTGCAAACCATTTAAATTGTTCACCTAGTTAAATGTGAACTGGTTTTACACTTAGGATACATTAGTACCATCTAATGGAATACTTACACAACCTTTAAAAATATTGCCGTGAAAATATTCTAAAGGTATGAAACTAGAGAAATGCCTACATCCTGTTACTGAGTTTAAGAAAACATTCACAGAGAAGGTATAAACTTATGTAAAATTGTGTGCATATTTGAACAAAAATGTCAGGAAGAGTATTTATCAAAATATTAACAATGTTTACCTTTGAATAGTGGGATTTAGGATATTTTTACTTTCTTCTGCATATTTTTTCAACTTCCAGAAATGAACACATATTTTTATCATTAGGCAGATAAAAAGAAGCTATTTTCATTTAAAAAAAAAATCCGCAGGAAGATGAGGGAGTTTTTATCTGATGGGCATGTGTTTTCTCAATAAAGGCAAAGTCAAAAACAGAGTAGGAGGGAAAGATCTGAAGAATGTAAATAAGGTAATAAATAGTTGTTTCAAAGAGCAGGGGAATCAGAGAGAAAAGGAAAATTTCCAGCACTGTTAAGATAGATGATTGTTAACTTGCCTGGATTTGTGACTGCCTCCAACAATCCTCAACTACGCAGGTGAAAATATGGAGAGGTTTGGGTTCCTGAGGTACTAGAGGGAGGAGAAGGGTGTTACACTGGAATATAGCCTAGGGAGATGAAGATATTTGCAAGAGTGATATTGATAATAAATTCAAGAATTTTGTTTGTAACCACTTATGAGTAGATTCACTGATATAAATTACCTTTAGAGTAAATTTATCTTTTGAATAAATAAATTCAAGAATTTAAGAAGGAAAGTGAGCAAGCAAAATTGAAGTAGACTGATAAAAAGAGACAAAGTATAATTGGGAGGAAGGAGAGTGAATTGGAGGACTCATGAGGTCAAAGAATTGCTGGACTTGAGCCAAGTGAGCTGGGGAAGTTTGGAAAGTTGTGGACAGAAAACTTGATGTTTGAATTAGTGATTTCACAGGTGTACATTCTGGCAAGTTCTAAGGTATAACTGTGTGAATGCACAGCAGAAATGTAATTCATGGAACCAAATCAATGAGCCACTCTCTCCTTCATAGCAGGCTTTTCTTTTAACAGTGGGGTTAACTTATGAGACATGAGTCACTAAGTGAAGATTTCCTCATTGTGCTAATGTTACCATATTAATTTGGTATATAGCCTTCTACACAGCTAGGCTATATTACATAGCCTATTAAGATCACTGACATACATGCTGTCTGTCATTGACCAAAGCATCGTTAAACACCTGACTGTATTAGAAAATTCTCATCCACACACTTCTTGCCCTTCAGTTGCAGACCCTGGAATTAGTGGCCTTCAAGAATCTAACTGGGGCTGCGCCCTGGTGGAGTAGGGGATTGGGCACAGTTCACATACATGCCAAGGTCCAGTGCTCTTGTTCCAAGACTGGCAGGAGCAACTAAGATGAACAACTAAGGAGAAAAAAATAGAGTGTTTCTTCTTCTCTTTTCATGCCTGCCTGCCTCGTTCGCCTTCATTCCTGCCTGTACTTTTCCTTTGAAAAAGAAGTCTGACTGGAATTTACTTTTTCTGCCTTTTTTCCCCCTACTTCACCCCTTTAAAATCCTAGGAACTAGGCAAACCGAATTATTAAATTTTCCATTTTGACTTTTGCACAAGATACCCTCTTCCTGAACTGCTATGCCCTTATTTCTGAAATTATACATTTTATCACATCTTTTTAAAGAGAAATGAAGGTAAGCAGGCAGCAGACAGGAAGGAAGAGAGAGGAGGAGGAAGTATATAATTTATTTTCAGTTGTTCAATTTTTAGTTGCCTCCCCACCACTGTCCCGGGCCCAGTGGCGAACCCAGGTCCTTGGACTATATGTGGACTCCTACCCAGATACTGGCTTAACAACTCAACCTCCATGACAACTCCTAGAACTCCCTGCCAAAACTCCCTAATATGAATTCTATGGCATTTCATGCATCACTCTTAGGACACATTATTTCCTACTTTGTGTCTTTGTATTTATTTAAGACAATTTTATCTCTGACTCCTTGAGATTAGATCATGTCTAAAGCAATTTTCTACTCCATCTTCAAGCACAGCACCCTACTGAGATTATTCAGTGTTTACTGCCTAAATACTATGTTTCCAAAGTGTGACATGTGTGATTATTTAAACTGGTGCACAGCCAAACATTTTTTTAATGGTTGAATATTTATGCTAATGTGTATTAGGAACATTTTTCCCAATAGGATAGTGATGTTTTCTTTTTAAATGAGCATATTTAAGTTTAAAAGTGTGGATTTTTTAATACTCAGTATAGGAACTTCAAACAGAAAAATGTAATTGAAGGTTATACTTAAGGGTCTGAAGTCTACACCATACAAAAATAAGACTGGAGAATCAAACCACAGAACTACTCCCTCCTTCATGAATATTTATTTAAATAATACCAGGATTTACTCACGCTCTCCACTGGCAATCTTCCTTAAGCATAAAAATATAAGAATTGGCACTCCCTGATGGCCTAGTGGTTTAAACCAGATGTAATCCACACACAAACCAGTCCCCGGTTCAAGACCCAGACCTGGGAAACAACCAATGATCACCAACTGAATAAAATAAATAAAGTGCTTCTTCCTCCTCTTCCTTCCTGCCTGCCTGCTTATTCACTATTCATTCCTGTCTGAAACCTTTCCTTTTATGTGTGTGTGTGTGTGTGTGTGTGTGTGTGTGTGTGTGTGTGTGTGTGTATGAATTGTCCATCTGTTAGGACAAGCAGTTAAGCAGATATGAGCTAGGGGCAAATACATGACATTTATGAGTAGCTGGACAGCAAAATGGTGATGGCAATGTCGGCACAAAAGAATTCTGCAGGCATGTGTCATAAAAAACTTCAGACACCAAGGAAGGTGGAAGGGGGACTTTGAAACTACTGGCAGTTATGAGAAATATCCAAAAAGGAGGGCCTCGAAACAGGTGGGCCCTGGAAGGTAAGGGAGGGTATGTATATAAAGCAGCCCCAGAGCACAGGTGGCACATTGAACTCCACTCCTCCGAGCAACTGAAGTTGCCCATTGTAGCTGCTTCCAAATGTACTTTCCTGTTGCTTATTAAACTCTTGCTTGGATTTTTTTCTTCTGTCTCACATATAAATTATTTTCTTACACCAAAGACAAGAACTGAGGACCACTTATTCACATGGGTAATGCATCTTTAAAAAGAAAAAGCAGAGGGTGTGACCTTGTGGCTCAGGTGGCTGAGACACTGGTATGCAGACCACATACAGCCCAAGGTCCAGGATTTGACACCCAGGGCCAGGGTGAAAAAAAAAAAAAAACCTCAATAAATAAAGGTGTTTCTTTAACCTCTTCCTTCCTCTCTTTAAAAAACAAAAACAAAACAAGCACAGCCTTGCATCTCAGGCAGCTGGGACAGCAAAGATGCAGTTCTTGGTGCACCCAAGGACCTGGGTTTAAGACCTAGGGCCAAGAAAAAAATAAAATAAAAACTTCAGTTTCTCCCAGCTGTTGCTGAAATGCTCTCCTGTAGGTTCCCTCCCCTCCTCACCCACCATTCACTCAACTCACTGCAATATGTCTTTCATCCCCACCATCTGACTGAAACTGCCCTTGAATAATCCATTACGAATGATCAATGACAAAACCAGCTAACCCTTTTCTGTCTTCATCATATTTAACTTGGCTCTCTAGGCAATATTGACACAGTTGACTATTCCTAAAAAGTGCTTTTTCCTCTCCAGACATCCACATCTCTCCTTTCTCTTCACTCATTCCTTTCCATCTCCCTCATTTTATCTTCCTCTTCTATCCTTTATATGTTAGCATTCCCCAAATATTTTACTATTATGATTACAAAAGAAATGAAAAAAATGTTAGGACATAATAAGAAAGCTAGAAAAGTATGAGAGAAAAGAGATTCCGTGAGTATTTTTCCAGGAAAAAAGATATACATACATTCTATTTTGTTAATTCAAATGTACTGCACCTTCGGGTTTTTGTTCCATTTTTTATTTGTATGTAATAATGTATCTTGGGGGTTATTCCATGTTACCTACCCACACATATATAATCCTACCTCATTTTTAATGACTGCATAGTACTAGGCTGAATTAATATATTGTAATTTAACTAGTTCCTTGCTGATGTATAAGGCTTCTTCCTTGTTTTTCTCTATTATAAATAAAATTGCAGTAAATATACATAAGCAAAATTCTAAAAATTCCTGCAACTGGAATTGTCAGATCAAAGAGTGCTTCTCCTTTTTTTAAGGAAAGGTGCATGCAGAAATGAAGGCAAGTACGCAGGTAAGCAAGAAGAAAGGAAGAAACATTTTCTTTTTTATTTACTTGTTCACAATGGTTGTGCCCCTCCACTCCACCCTGGGATGCGAGCACAGGGGTATGCGGCTTGCTCCTTTGGAGGAGATTGACTTAACCACTGCTCCACTAGGGCACACCTTACTTTAAAAAATTATTTTATTTTTGTTTTTCCTTTGCCAGGCCCTGATCGTTGGGTCTCGAACAGAGGTCCTTGGAATGAGGTCCTGCACCTCAGCCACTGAGTCACAGAACTGCACCCGTTTTAACTTGTGTCATCAAATTACTCTCCACGAAAGTCACAAGTATATATATATTACCACCACGCATAAGAACGCCTGTTTACCCTCACTTTTGGCAATGCTGCCACTGAAATTTGTTTTGCCAGTCTATAGAGTCAGAACGGAGATTTCATGATTGCTTTGATTTGCAGTTCTTTAATAAGTGGAGCAGTTTTCTTCTTTGTTGTTTTATTTTTTATCTGAAAACCACTTTCATCTTTCACTCATTTTTCTAAGGGTTCTCTAATATAAAGTGTTTTATATAATTTTTGCTGTAAAATATTTTATTTGGCCCCAAGGCAAGTTTTAGCCTTCCACGGTTTCTATCACACACACACACACACACACACACACACACACACACACACACACACACACACATATGAGTTGATAAGTCTTAAATAACCCAAACCTCTAGTCTAGCTCCAAGTTCCAATTGTTGACTATATATCTTCACCTATATGAAACTAGACTCGTATATATTTACAAACTCGGCATATCTGAACCTGAATTCATCTGTCACCAAATATGTTTTTCCTCTTAGGCTTTCTATATTGAGAAATAATTTGATCATTCACCTGGAACTTTTACTCAAAAACCAAAGTCATCCACTTATCTCCTATATCCAACAGATCAAAAACCCTGAAATATTTTGTCCAAATGACTGTAATACCCTTCTAACTAATTACTACTGGCAATGTCACAGTGGTTAAAAAGCACAGGCTGCAGACTTAGAACTGGGTTGGTGTCCTGGCTCTGATCATTCATTCCAAGTTATGTGACTTGGAGCATGTTCTTACTCAAAACCTAGTCCTCCAAAAATAGGGTTATTGCAAGGACTAAATAAAATTGTATATACTGTATCAGGTATGCAATACCCAAAGAATGGTAGTATTATCTCACTTTCCCCCACTCTCTCCCAAGTCACCCTCTTTGCTACTGCCACACTAGCAAATCCAGCCATCCCCCTTGCTTAGAATCCATCCATCATTGACTGTCTCCTCCCTCACCCCACTCCACACACAGGGTTTACGCTACTCACATGGCCTCTTTCAGAGTCTACTCTGTGAGCCATATTAAACTATATGCTATACCGTCAAATACAATGTTTTTTTCACACTTTCATTGTTCTGTGCATACTGTTCAGATAGACAAGCCCTCCCCTCAACCTACTTCATAAGCAGCTATTCTAGACTCAAGTGAAAATCATGTTCTACTTTGTGCTTCTGTAGTGCTCAGCACTTATCCCCGCCCTGGTACAAGTCACACTGTTTATCTGCTTGTTTCTGCTAGCCTAGATTGAGCTCCTTGTGGGCCACACCCTACACGTGGGGTCTAGCTTTTTCAAGGAGGCTCTACAACTTTATTGACTAAATGGATAAATGAATAGTTCATGATCTGAGTACAGCTCTGACCTGTTGTTCCCTTACTACTTCTACATCAATCAGTATCTATACATAGCCACAGTATTTTACCAACCATCCCACCCACGGTACACCCTTCTTCCCAGCAGTGTCAAACATCTCTGCCAAAACTTCTTTTGCCCAGGCAGTCACAGGAGTCTGGCACTTGTCCAACTAGAAGTGAAACAGAAGGCAATTATCTCAGAGCAGGCCTTCGCCAATTAGTGTCGAGATCAGAGTTCACCCCCTAACTCTGAGACCACCATTGCTATCTACTATTTCAGAACATAGCCTTTAGTGTAACAAGGGGGAAACATCAAGCCCATTCCTTTAAGTGTAACTAGACTTAATGGTTGGTTACACAAACTTTCTCAAACCCCGATCCAACAGGAAACACACAAACACAACAGATACTTTTATAGTGACGAGCAAAGGACACTTCTCTGAGCTCTCCACATTCAAAGTCAGGCTCTATCCACAACGGCTATTGCAAGCAAAGAACAGCACATAGGGGTTTTTTTTCCAGTTTCTTTTAATAATTTGTTTAAAGCCAGTAATAAGCAATTACAGACATAATTAAAAATTAGATAGGTTTTTAAAAAAGTAGGTGAGACTCATCCTCACTTCACAATAAATAGAGTTCTACCAGTGTTCTCTCATCAACACATCACGGGAGGCCTAGTTCTCTTGAGATCAAGAGTATTCTCCATTATTGTGCAGAGGGACTAGACAGCATTATGATATGATGACATCAAATCAAGTCCCTGTTTTCAGTGACTGCTGAGATCAAGGTCTATGGTTTGGGCTCTAGACTTGAGTGGGGGTTGTTCATTCTTCACCTCTTCCAGGCTGTGGTGAATCCCATAGCCAAAGTAGATAGCAAACCCTAGTGGGGAAAGGTAGCTGTGAGGCAGGGAAATTGACATGTAAAGGCTTACTATGTAGTCTCCTACTCAAAACCAAGAGGGAAAGGAGTTGGGATAGGACACCCAAAAGGACTTCTCTTCCCAGTAGATACCTACCAATCAGCATCCAAACCCCAAATCGGGCCCAGGTACCAGTTGTCATCTGCATCATAAGGTAAACATTCACAAAGATGCTCATTAGTGGCAGGAAAGGCAAAGCAGGTACCTGGGAACAAACCAAAATCTTTGTAATGCCACAAGGTGACACAGAAAGAGGTCCTTAACATACCCATGCCAGAAAAGGGAGAGTTCAAATCCCACTCATACTGTGTATTTCGGTGCCCACTCATTTAGTCTAGCTCATATGGGACTCCAAGAAGACATAGTTTAGGAAAACGGAACTGGAACAAAATATAAAAGAGGATCACAGAAGTTGTTAGCCTCGATGTTTCCTATGTCTTTCCTTTCTTATCTATGAACCCTATTAGACTACAAGTTATCCAGAGCCTATTCTTCCAAGATAGCTTTGTAGGGGTAAAGAGAGAGGTCATTTACCTTAAAGTGAAGGGGAGTGGAACTCTGTGGCTGTCTCCAGATGACCCCAGTGATCCCAGTAATGAGCATCAGAAGAAGTACAACCACTACAATCCACACTGGGTCTCCAGAAAGCAGTGGAATTGACCACTGAGCCAACACTAGGCCAAGGACAGTCAGCAGTAGAGCTTCAAGAGTCAAGTTGAGAAACGTTAAAATCAGCTCACAAGACCAACATGTTGAAATGTGAGGTATCTTACTCCAAGGAGAGCTACATCCCTCTAATTCTTCAGCCATCAAATGCCTCAGTCCCTTCTCCCCCCGACCAATGCAGACCTCAGAGACACCCCAGAGAAAAATCCCACTGCTCACCAAGCAGTGAGGAACAAACATAGACAACTTGGCCAGAGAGTGGAGTGGGGATGGAGTTGAGTGGAAAAAATAGCCCCTGTATGGTCAGCTTCTCTGCTTCAGGCACCTTCTCTTCCTGTAACTCCCCTTCATCTTCCCCATTCTTCATCTGCTGGTCAGGTTGATATCTGAAGCAAGAGTCAGAAGGTAGTATTAAGAACCACCCTTCGCCATGTGAGTATCTTCCTCATCACCAGTAAGGGTTGAAGCTCTTTTTAGTGTGGAGGAATACCAGATTCTTCAAGAAGAGTTGGGATGATGAAGGTAGAGGAAGAAAGACCAGATGTCCACTATTCCTTATCCAAGAATAAAAACCCAAATCACAGTATGCACAGAGAATCTTACCTGAGGATGAGAACGCAAACAGCCACCAGGGAGTAAGCAAGCAGGGTACCAACTGACATGAGGTCCACAAGATCAGAGAGTTCAAAGAGAAATGCCATGAATGCTGAAATTGATGGGCAGAAAATTAATATGAGAAGGAAAGAGCAAAGTTAAGGCAGTTGGTAAAACAACTAGGGGATGGCAAAGATGATTCTCCACCTGCGATGATGCCAGAGACCACAGTGGCCACAATGGGTGTGCGTGTGCCAGCATGGATTCGGGCAAGGACTCGAAACAAAAGGCCATCTTCTGCCATTGCGTAGATCACCCGAGGCATAGGAAACATAGAGCCCAAGAGACTGGAGAGACAAATGCACAGAGTGGCAGGAGGTGACTGGGACCTTTCTCCCCAAGCTTGTGGGGTTAAGGAATCTCCACCTTCCCCTCCCAGCCCTTTTTAAGGGCTATTCTCTGGTAATGAAGGGTATAAACAGAGACTAACAGTAAAGAAAAACAAACATGTGACACTGACCTGGTAGAAAGAGCACAGAGTGAACCAACAGCCACAAGGTAGCAGGCAGGGGGCCAGCCTATATGGAGAAACGCCTCAGGCAAGGGGCTCTCAGGTTGAAGCTGGTAGTAAGGCATCATGAGTGTGAGAGCAGAAGAGACACCAAAATAAGCCAAAAAGCAGATGAACAGTGAAATCACAATGCCTACGGGGATGGATCGCTGGGGATTCTTGGCCTCTTCCCCTGTAGGAAAGAGTAACAAAGTTCGGAAGCAGGGAAGCAGGGAAGCAGGCTCACTTCTCTGCCCAACCCCCCAATCTTCATGCAGGTCCAATCTTAAGCTCACACTGTGCCCAAGCCCCCGAGATGTAGAAATTACTGTGTTACCAGTGGTAGCAATACAGTCGAAACCAACAAATGCATAGAAACAGGTAGCTGCTCCATGGAGAATCCCCTTGAAGCCAAAAGGCGCAAATCCTCCAGAGCCCACACGACCCAAACTAAAGTGGAAGAAGCAATGGAAAGGGTTATGGGTGTGTTCAGCAAACTCTGTAACCTTTTCTCTGACACCAAATACTTAGCTGGGTCTTTAAGGCCTAGGTTTCCATTCCTCCCCACTCCCAACCCAGAATCCCTCAGCATGGCTCCCCCAGCTCATCTACTGAGTGAATGAGTCTCCTAACCTAGAGGTGTTATTGAGTCCAGCCACTGTCAGTATGTAGTCCTTTTCCGTGAGCTTCCAGTTGTGCAGATCTCCCTTTATGAAGCCGGAGATGATGACAAAACCGAGAACCAAGAGGTTTACCACTGTGAAAAGTTTGGTAACCAAGGTCGACTCACTAGCCCCCAGAGCCAGCAATCCTGCGGGAAAGAGGCAATTCAAGACTCTGAAAAAGTCCTCAGTTCAAGCTTTGTTTCCCCACCTCTATGTGCAGAACTCCTTCTCAACTTCTCTTCTTTGCACCATTATCACCTCCACCAAGCCTTTCGCAGGCTTGGTCCCTTCACAGCCTCACCCCCTCAACCTTGTCCCTTGCCTCACCGGTGAGCAACAACACAAGGCCCATAGCAAAGAAGTCTGGATATTCTGCGAGGACATGGGGCACATTTAGTGAGATGCTCCCTTCCAGGGTCTGAGAGATGTGGTTCCCAATCAGGTTGTCAAAAGCTGAGCTCCAGGCCCTGGCCACACTGGCTGTACCTGGCGGAGTAGAGGGAAAAACATGGGCTCAAGTTTCCTCTCTCTGCCATATCAGTCTCACAAGAATCCCGATTTCCACCTATTTTGACTTATTGTTGTCATCTTTTATGCATTTATTTTTTAATTTTTGGTGAGAATTCTAACTTTTTAAGAACTAAAATCAGCCCATTAAGGAAACCAGGACAGAGATAAGCAGAATAGACAATTTTCCCACACTTTCAACCCTCCCAGTCCCCCAACAAACACAAACATTTAAAGCTACTGAAGTTCTGTGAATGGTGAACACACTCACTATTCCACCCAGATTTCCTGACTCAATATCCTTTCACTGTCTGTGCTGTCCCCATCCTCCCCTCCCTACTGTCTCACCTATGATGTAGGAGAGGATGAGGTTCCAGCCAGTGGCGAAGGCCCAGAGCTCACCCACAGTGACATAGCTGTAGAGATATGCAGAACCAGAGCGGGGAACCCGGGCACCAAATTCCGCATAGCACAGTCCAGCCAACACAGAAGAGAGAGCAGCCACCAAAAAGCAGATCACAATAGATGGTCCTGCTTTATCTTTGGCCACCTCACCAGCCAGGACATACACGCCTGCTCCCAACGTGCTGCCCACACCCAAGGCCACTAAATCCAGAGTGCTCAGGCATCTGGCAAGGCGAGTCTCAGTCATGCCTGGCTCCAGTGTACGTCTGCGTACCAACTTTTGACCAAATCTTTGCAGTGCTTGCCACAGCATTCTAGCTGGAACTGAAGATGCAAGGACCTGGTGAAAAGCAAAACAAAAGACCTTCAGTTGAGCTCATTATCTACCCCTAATCTTTTAGGGTGAATTACAAAATCCATCCCACCAGGTAAAGGAGCTGGGGAGGTGGCGGGTGGGCAGGGGAATGTTGAAGAGACAAAGGCAAGTTTTTTCATATGCAAGAAGGAATAACAATACATCACAGGTTTGTGGAAGGATTAACTTCAGAAAAGCCATGTTGATAGCCCCTTATAGTAGAGTGGCCTGGCACCTAGTAGATGTGCAGTCAGTAGCTTCTTTCTTTGGCAGGAAAACAAATTACAGGGTTTATCCTAGACCTCAACCCAGGAACCATGGAACCTAATCTGTGTCTGTTTTCTGGTCTGTGATTCCTTGGGAATTAAACAGAACTCAACCCAGGGGAGGCCAGCAACTCACGAGAGCCCCCTTCTCACCCTGAATACCCGTGTTCCTTTTCAGTTCTCACCCCATGGCTTCAAATAAGCATGGTCACTAGATCACCAGCAGGGAGGGGAGGGGCACCAATCTTAGCAGCAGATCAAAAGAGTAGCGACTCAATTCCACTCCTATTCACCAAGCCCACACAATTTAACTGACGCTGCCATCGCCCAGGATAGTTAGCAAACGTTCCTCCACTTCCTCCCGCCTGTCTAGGCTGACCAGCAAGCATCAACAGTGAGGCGGGGTTTCCACATGTAAAGATTTGGAGGCACGCCCCGAAAGGGGCCCTGAGCGACCCCAAATTGATCGTGCCAGAGAGAAGGGGTTCCGCCCTATGCCCCCTAACTTAGCTCCCAGATTTCATGCCCCTGTCTAGAAACCATCTCGGGCTGAGGTGAGCCTTGGTTCCTGGGGCCGGGGTCTCGCCAGCAACAGGTCATGGCCGTGTCAATGTAATTACCTGGCACGGTTGCAAGAGAATCCTAGGTATGCCTGGACTCTCGCCATCCCGCCCCACCCCCACCCCCGCCCCGCGACACACGAGTCGGCCCCCAAGGCTTACCAGAGAGCTATTGAAAACCCAGTGAGCGGAGACTCCCGGATCGCGTTCGGTGAAGATGAGTTAAAGCGAGTTGGGTTGGGGCTGCAGAGTTCGGTTGCTCAGCCTTCAAAGCTGCTGCTAGAGGTCCTTGCCCGCCAAGCGCCCGTTATATATACCGGGAGGCGGAGCCGGTAACGTCACCCTACCCCCAACCCTCCTCTCTACACCACACATACACACTGAGACACACACAGACACACACAGACACACGCTCTCTCACTCCTTCACTCACGGACTCCTCGACTTTGCAAAAAAGGGATTGCGTGGGTCCTGAGACTGCTCATTTGTAACATCAAAACCGGCTTGGCAGGGAGTGAGACATTGGGGAGGGCAGCCTATTCCCTTTCAGGGTTAGCAGGATTATTAGAGGTTTATAGGCTGGAGAACCCGTGTGATTTTCTACCTTTGTGTCTTAATGGTCGGAATCAGGGACCGGCAGTGCTGCGGAGTGGGGTGAGAGATGGGGAGCGTGGGGGAACAGCACTGTGAGTCTCCATGTCACTCTCTGCAGTCTTTCTCAAAGAGCACACCAGATTATGGACAGTCATCTGAACACAGTCCTTCAGCCTCACCTTCACTGTTTTGATGCAGGAGGATGGAAGACGATTTCAAGCACCACCTGTACAAAGATCATTTTTAATTGAAGTATAATTGACATACAACACATCTATTTTCCTTTGACATGTACAGCATAATGATCTGACATTTGTATGCAGTATGAAATGATTATCACGGTAAGTCTATTGACCGTAATTTCTCAGCAACTTTCAAATTTGCAATACCATACTGATTATAGTTCCCATGCTATACAGCACATCTCTTTGACTTAAATACTTTGTAACTAGAAATTTGTAACTGTTGATCCTCTTCACTCATTTCACCTTCCTCCCCAACCCTCCACCTCTTTGGTATCCACCAATCTATTTTCTACCTATGATTCTGGTTGCTTTCTGTCTCTAAGATTTTAGTTTAGTTTACTTTAGTATGTCTTTTAGATTCTACATACATGAGAGCATTTGGTATTTAATATTTATCTCTTTTTATACACAGATAATTAATCCCATCTAGACTATAGGTAGGCCACAATCTCTTCAGGACTTATCTCCAGCACCCTATAAATATTAAGCTATTACATATGAAATTCTGGGTTGATGGAGCAGCAGTTAGGTCACTCACTTCCCAAGAAGCAAGCCACATACCCGTGGGTTTGAATCCCAGCCCCAGAAGAAAAACAATCAGTGTGAAAAACTGAATAATAAAATAAAGGTGCTTCCTCCTCCTTTCTCTTTCTGCTTGCCTGCCCACTCGCCTTCATTCTGGCCTGCATCTCTCAAAAAATAGAATGAAATTACGAAATACTGTGGTGGGTTAGGGCTTTAACCTAGTGCCTGGGGTACAGGTCACCTAGAGCCCAAAGACCCAGGTTCCTGACCTGGGGCAGGGGCGTCAATTAAAAAATGAAC
This sequence comes from Solenodon paradoxus, assembly GCA_004363575.1. Classification (NCBI taxonomy): domain Eukaryota; kingdom Metazoa; phylum Chordata; class Mammalia; order Eulipotyphla; family Solenodontidae; genus Solenodon; species Solenodon paradoxus. The sequence continues at coordinate 38,090 of RJWH01004438.1, read as the reverse complement.
TACTGAATAAAATGCTACTTCCTACTCTTTCTGCTTGCTGCCTATTTGCCTTCCAGCCAGGCTTCCTGCCTCTTTAGAAAAAAAAGAAATCCTAACAATATTGAAATATTGAAGGAGGGAGCTTCTTTCATTCCATTTTACTGAGGAGTAACTTGAGACCCAGAGGCATGACTTGCCTATCTGTACACCATAATGGTTGATCACCTTGCTGACAAAATCCAGCCAGTTGAATTCATTACTTGCCTCATTTAAATGCACAAGAGGAGGTGTGGCCACTAGCAAAGATAAATAGGAAGAAGAACCAGTAACAACGGAGGCACTTTTTAGGCTAGGAGTTTCTGAGAAACAGAAAACTAAGAGCCTAAGAGTCAAAGAAAGACCCCCTGGGGTGTCAAACCCATGATCCCAAACAGCCCAATAAATTCATAGTCTTAATGGAAGAGTGGGTTGTGACGGTGTGGTTCTTCTCCAAGACATCTCCGGCTTTCAGAATGTATCCAAATATCCTTGTTCCCTTTAAGTCAACCATTGTAAAGGTCACTCATGGATGTATCTAAAATCTAAATTCTTTTTAAAGAAATTGGTATTTTCAGCTAGCTACAGCTCTTCAAGTGTTAAGGAAACACTAACTACTGTGTATAAAAATTAGTGTAGCATTGAAGAAGCTCCAAAGGAAGCATAAAATAAAATCTTTATCCCCAAAGTCTCTTTTAAACCAACTCATTTTAACATGACTAGTAAACAATACAGCAGGAGATATGAGGAACAAAAATCTTAATAAACTGTGACAAAGGAAACGCAATGACATAATTCTCACTTAAATTTAACTTGCCATAATTTGCTATGAATATAGAAAGACAACAAACTTTTACAATATTATATTTACTAAGATTCTGGCAACAGCTTTATATAAAACACAGCATACTAGGCCTGCCACTCAGCTAGTTTATGGTAAATTTCAGCTTCAATATGAAGCCCCTTTAAAAAACACCAAAAATCTGTTTTTACATGCTAAATATCTTGGCAAGTATGCCACTAAATACAGTACAGAATTTAGCAAGAATAAGAAATTAACAAGGCGTGCCCTGGTGGAAAGCCGTGAGGTGAGTCTCCTCCAAAGGAGGAAGGCCACATCACATAACCCTGGGTTGAGTCCCGCCCCGTCTCCCCTGAACAGCTAAAATGGAAATGAAATAAAGTGCTTCTTCCTCCTCTCTCTTCCTGCCTGTCAGTCTACTCACCTTCTTTTAAACAGAAAAATAAAAAGGGAAAAAAGAAATTAACAAAAACTAAGCATTACAGCCTAAACAAAATTCATACAAAAAGTAGTTACTGGCATCCCTGTGGCTTAGAATTTAAGTTCACCCAGCACAGTTCACATACATTCCAAGGAGTTCGGGGCCCAGAACCAAGGCAGCAACCAGGAATAAAAACCAAATAAAATAAATAAATGCTTCTTCCTCCCCTCTCTTCCTGCTTACTTGCCTGCTCACCTTCATTTCTGCCTACCAGCACTGCTTACATAAAATTTTCCTGACTGGTTAAAAGTTAACAGCATAAAACATACATTTTTGAAATCTTTATCAAGTTCAAAAAGTGCCAGTGTCTATTTAAAATGCTTCCTCTAAACAAAGAATAGTTAAAATTAATTTAAATGATAAACCATTCAAAAGCTAAAAAACTTTTAGCATTATTGAAATAGAGGTAAATTCCAGAGCTTTGGGGGCCTTCTCATGCTGCAAAAAAAGGTTGTTTCTCTGTTTCACTCACAGCAGCATATGATGGAACCCAAGGAGGTCACTAAATTCAGTGACTGGCAAGACAGAGGTACCCAGCTCTGAACTCCCCAGGAAGCATGGCTACTGTGTCTACAAAAACAGGATGTATGGAAATAAAAGACACTCTATTCTCCTAGCTAAAGTAATAGCAAGCAATCCCCGCACACTCTCCTCTGTCAAGAAGCAACTTCCTCAGGTAAATAAAAGTAGACAAGGGGAAAATTAAAACACACTTATCTACAGAGTAAGGACTTTGAAGTATCAGGGTAATCCCTACTTCAAAAATGTTAACTAGAGTCATCTGGTCATTTCTGATTACATCCTAAAGATGTATCCAGATTAAATTTCGGTTGTTTGATCATTAGATAATTCTAGTCAAAAATATTAACTTTATTCCCAAATATCTCAACCACTAGTACAACTGCCGTGTATTATCTCCCAAAAACATTAAGCACTGGAAGAGAAAACTATATAGATGTTTAAGCAGCAGGCAACAATTGTGGCCGTTTCACACAGTGGCATCTCAGTGGTCACTGAATAGTCCAGGAATAATTCTAAAAACAAGAAAACCCATGCATTTTAGTAAATGTCATAATTTTCACAGTTGAAATTTCCTTAGACATTGCATTTTTTTTATAAGGGAATCCTGATTTTTCTTAATGTTATGAGGAGTCAGGACTAGTATTTTTCTTCTTACTATGCATAGGCTTTCTTATTTTTTCTGTTGCATTTTCTCATTCTTCAGTGCTCTTCTTCTTCCTCCTCTTTTTTTTTTTTTTTTTTTCGCTCATACCCCCTCAATATAATCTAATTCTGATAAGGACTCAGATGAGAAAGGCTTATCTTTAGGATACAGCTTTCTTTTTTGCTGAGTCCTTTAAACATCCTTTTCTTTCTCAGTTGCATCCTTTGACTTAGTTTTCTTTTTAAAATTATCCTGATTGATTCCGTTTCTGACATGGAGCTTTCAGAAGATTTATGAGAATGGTTCTACTCTATTCCTTGTTTCTTATTCTTATCTTCAGAACCTATAGGACTGCTGGAAGAATCAGAACTTGATGAAGATGAATACCTATCTAATTTCTTTTCTTTTTTGGATGAGCTCTCACTCACTTCTTAATAATTTCTCCCTGTGGCATGCCCTGGTGGACCTGCAGTTAGGTCAATTGCTTTAAAAGACACAAGCCACATAACCCTGGCTTTGAGTTCCAGGGGAAAAAAACAGTGTGAACAACTAAATGGGAATAAAATAAAATGTCTTTTCCTCTTCTCTTTTCCTAACTGCCTGCCTACTAACCTTTATTCCTGCCTCACCTTTCCTTAAAAAAGTTCTACCTGTTTTTCTAGTTTTCTTCCATTTCTCATTCATCATTTTCTTTAAATTCAGCCACTGCCTTAGAGTCTTTCTTTTTCTTTTCTAGTTGCTCTTTCATTTCATCCCAGCTAGGCCTTGGTCAGCTCAGATAATCTTGGCTCATTGGCCCTGAAAACTGGATTGGAACCTTTGATCTGGTTGTTGCTATAAGGTTCATATAGGTCACCCAATTGTACTGTTTCGCATGGTGCTGTCCTGAATGCACAGCAAACTACTGAGGGAGACCAGGCCAGAAATGCCACCTCCTACTCTTAAAATTCTAGTTAGGGAAATTTAAAAAAACACAATATAATACAGTATTACACAGTGGTTGGGAGTCTTTGGAGATGGACCTAGGTTAAATTCCCAGCTGTGGCACGCCCTTGTGGAGTAGTCACGAAGTCTGCCACCTCTGGTTGAGTGAAGTCCAAATGCATCCCAAGGGCCTAGGTTCATGGACTGCAATTGGAGGGCAGGGGACAACCAAGATAAACAACTAAATTAAATTAAATTAAATGCTTCTTACTCCTCTCTCTTCCTGCCTGCATCTTTCCTTTAAAAAATACCAGCTGGGCCATTGTGACTTTGAGTAAATTATGTAACATTTCCAAGCCTCAATTTCTGGATATAATATATACATTTGACAGGGCTGTGGTGATGCTAAGATGAGATTATGAAGTCAGAACTAGTCCTTCTTGCTCTATGGGTAGTATTGAATAAAAACTTGATAGATATTCAGAATAATGTATTAGTGTATATTAAAATGGTTTGGTTTCTCAGATTAGTGATTGATTCAAATATGGGATTAACTGATAAATTGGTGCTGCAAATATACAGGAAAATAAGTCATTAGCACAAAATGAACTATATAAAGAAAGCTCTTAGTAGTAAGAAATTGAGTAAGGTGGTTGACAGGGACTTAAACTGAAGTTGGAAGGATGAAGGGTAGATGAGCTCTGGACCTACAAAAAGGCACAAAATAAAGCCAGATCTCATGTGGAGACAAGACTAGCAGGTGTAGTGTTTGTTGGGCAGCAGTGGAAGATAAGGCTAGGTAATAGATGTCTCCCTCTTGAAGTAATGGGTGTCATAAATAATGCAAATAGTATGTGTTATTGATCATAAACTCACACCAGTAAAATCTAGCAGTAGTGAGGTAGAAGACCTTTTCCCTGAGCCCAATGCAAAAATTAGTCTGCCAGAAATTTTCCACGGTACCACTGAGACTGCAGCTACAGCCTGTTATTTTGACCAAGGACAAACAAGCATTGCCTCCCTATTCTTCAGCTGTGCATAACTGATAGGAGTTACCAGTAGAAACCACATGTAGCCAAGGAGATGAATCACTACCTCAGAGTATAGAAGTAGCACCACTAAACCCCCTGTTGCTCAGCTTTGGATAATAATACCCGTGGGCCAACGCTGGTGCTTGCAATAAAGTGCTTTTTTTCTCTACCTTTAGGTGCTCAGCTGTCTGTCTTCTAGATGTCTGGAGGTCCTGCCATAACAGTAGGCTTAGCAAGCATTCAATCATTCAATAAAAACAATCAATTAATTTGAAGCATTAGAAGGTACCCTCTAATTCTAGCATTCCGAGTTTTTGTGAACAATCTCAACACCTATCCATGTCTTTCACAAATTTGTAGAATTTGATGATATTTCCTTTCTCAGCTTTTAGTTTTCTAAAAGTCTTCAATCATTATGAACTTTCTCCAACTTCAGTATCTTTCTTGTGATATAATGGTCAGGTGAAAAACAATTTTTTTGTATAGAAAAATTTAACACTGATAAAAACTGAAAGAAATGTCACCCATAATTCCTAAAAAAACAAACTATTCATGTTTTTATATGCTCTGTTATGGTCTTTGTCTACATATTATATATACATATATATATATAATAAATCATCCTATAATTTTTCATTCTTTTTTCATCATCAAATATTTTTTAAATTACTGCTAGTCTTCAAAATTATCATTATTAAGGGTTTCTTAATCTTCCATAACACCAATATACCATTACTTACTTAAACATTTAAGTACTCGGTCTGTTTCTAGATTTTCTCTAGTTTAAGAAATACTTCCAGTGGTGCGCCCTGATGGGGCAGTGGTTAGAATAATCGCCTCTGAAGGAGCAAGCCACATACCCATAAGTTCAAGTCCCAGGACAGGGTGGGTACAGAAACAGCCAGTGTGAAAAACTAAATAAAATAAAGATACTTCCTCCTCCTCTCTCTTCCTGCCTGCCTACTCACCTTTATTCCTGCCTGTACCTTTCCTTTTAAAAGAAAAAAAAGAAACGAAATACTTCCATTAATCCAATGTTTCTTTTTAGTTAAATTAATTTCTTAGGCTAAATTCCCAGGAGCAGGAATATTGAGTCAAAGATAATGAATATATTTGTAGACCTTGATTTCTGTTCTTATAGTGCTTCACCAAATAATTTTTATCAGCTGATGGATATTTGGGTTGTTTCCATTTTTTTTACTATTAAAAATAATGCTGCCGTGAACATGAGTGTACAGGTCTTTCTGTAGTCATATGGTTTAATTTTTTGCGTACATACCTAGGAGTAAAATTGCTGAGTCATATGGTCATTCTATGTTTAACTTTTTGAAAAACTACCAGACTGTTTTCCACAAAGGTTTCATCGCTTTACATTCCTACCAGAAGTGCATGAGGGTTCAAATTACTCCATATTCTCACCAACACATGTTATAATCCATCTTTATTATCATAACCATCTTATGGGATGTAAAGTGATATTTTTAAGAGAGGAAGGAAGAGAGAGGAGGAAGAAAGAAGGAAAGAAGGAAAGAAGGAAGGGAGGGAGGGAGAAAACATTTTAGTTGTTCATTTTGGTTTTTAACCCAGGCCCCAGGTCTCAAACATGGGTTCTTGGGTTTTATGTGATTCACAAGCCAGTATCTTAGCCTGTGAGCCAACTGTGTGCCCTGAGGTAAATACCTTTGGATTTGTATTTCCCTGATGACTAATGATGTTGAACTTGTTTTCATGGCTTATTGGCCACTTGGATGTCTTCTTTGGAGAAAAATGCATTCAAATCCATTTTTTAAAGGAAAGGTGTAGGCAGGAATGAAGGTGATTAGGCAGTCAGGAAAGAAGAGAGGTTAAAGCAACACTTTATTTTTATTTAATTGTTCACACTGGTTGTTCCCCTTGGCCTTGGGTCTTGAACCTGGGACCTTGGCATGTATGTGGGACTGCTCCTAGGTGTATTCGACCAGACACAAGGGCACACCCTCAAAACCATTTTAATTGAGTTATTTTTTTAAGGAAAAGTGCAGGCAGGAATGAAGGCAGGCAGGCAGGAAGAGAGAAAAGGAAGAAGCATTTAATTTTTTTTATTTTAGTTGTGTATCTTAGTTGTTCTCCTACACCCCAGAATATGAATCTGGGTCCTTTGAATGTATGTGGACTGTGCTTGGCCAGAGGTGACTGACTTATCTGCTACTCCACCAGGGCATGCCAACGGTTGTCTTTTAATTGCTGAGTTTTAAGAGTGCTTTATATAGTCTAGACACTAGATCGAATAAGATTTGCTAATGTTTTTGCCCATTCTATGGGCTATCTTATTTTTTTCTCCATAGTGGCTTTTGATGCACAAAAATTTTTAATTTTGTTGAAGTCTGATTTATTTTATCTATCTTCTCTCTGATTCTGTTTTAAGTGCCACATCTAAGAAACCATTACTTAATTCATAGTTGCAAAGATTTACACCTAAGCTTCCAAAGAGTTTTATGTTTTTGCCTCTTATTTTTAGGTCTTTGATCCACTTCAAGCTCATATTTTTACATAGTATAAGGTAGGAGTCCAAGTCCATTCTTCTATATGTGGATATCAAATGTCCCAACACCGCTTGTTGAAAAGGCAATTTCTTCCCTATTAAATTTGACTTAGCACCCTTGCAAAAAATCAATTTACCACAAATGTGAAGGTTTACTTCTCAACTTGCAACTTTATTTCATTGATCTACATGTCTGTCCTTATGCCAATACCACCCTGTCTTGATCACTGTTGCTTGGTAATAAATTTTGAAATTAGGAAATGTGAGTTCTCTTTGTTCTTCTTTTCCAAAATTGTTTTGACTATTCTGGGTCCCTTGAAATTCTATATGCATTTTAGGATCAACTTGTCAATTTCTGCAAAGAAAGCAGCTGGGATTTTGATAGGCACTGTTTTAAATCCATAGTTCAATTTGGAAAGTATTGCCATCTTAACAATATCAAGTCTTTTGCTCCATGAACATGAGTTTTATTCCCCGGGTTGCAAACACAGGTCTTTGGGCTTTATATGTTACATAGTCTACACCCCCAGCCATTTCAGCTGCTGAGCCATAAGGTTGTGCCTTGGGTATATTATTCTTGTTAATGTTATTATAAATGAAATTGTTTTCTTAATTTCATTTTCGGTTTGTTGACTGCTCCTATAGAAATATAATTTACGCACGTATATTGATCCTGCATGTTGCAACCTGGCTAAACTCATTTATTAGTTCTAATATTGTTTTAACAGATTTATTAGGACTTTCTATAAGAACATGTCATCTACAAATGATCACCTCATTCTTCACTTCTAATTTGGATGTCTCTTATTTCTTTTTCTTACCTAATTGCACTAGCTTAAACTCCCAGTACAATGCAGAATAGAATTGGTAAGCACAGACATCTTTTATTGTTTTTGATCATAGAGGGAGTGCATTCAGTTTTGCACCATTAAGTATAATGTTAGCTGTGATGGTTTTTTTGTAGATGCCTTTGATGAGATTGAGGACGTTCATTCCATATTAACTATTTTTTTAAACCTCCAGCCCCAGGTTGTGAACCCAGGTCTGTAGGCTTTATGTGGTCTGCACCTTAGCTACCTTAGCTGCCTTAACCACTGAGTCACAAGGGTACACCCACATTAATTTTTCGAGATTAATTCATATTGTTACACATTGCTGTAAATCCATTCTCCAATGTATAATATTCCTTTGTTGGAATATGTCACAATTTACTCCCTCTATTTGGTTGATCAACTTTTGGTTAGCTTCTAGGTTTTAGCTATTACAAATACTGAAGTTGCTGTGAACATTTGTATAAACCCAGTAGTGGATTTACCAAGTCATAGAATATGAATAATTCAACTTTTGAAATGTTATCCTCCACGTTGTAAATCTAAATTTCAAAAGAATATTAATAGTAATGAACAATAAACTAAGTTTTTTAATTCTAAGTTCAGAGTGATACTTTAAAGAAATGAGGGAAAGCTCTTCTTTATAAAGGAACACAGGCTAATAGATGTACAAGAAATGCTAGTTTAGAAAATAACCGTTTTGCACTTACCAAAGGAATCATTTGATTTAAGTAAGGATAATCAATAGATGATCCATGAGTACTGGGTAAAAGGATATTCATGTCACAAAGTACCACCACACAGATTACATATTAATTGCAAAGGGAAAGTTACCGGCATTCATTTTCATTTTCTGCTGCAACAAATTGCTACAAATTTAGTGGCTTAAAACAGTACAAATTAATTATTCCACATTTGATATGTCAGAAATCTGGCTCTCTGCTGTTGGATTCTTTGCTCAGTTTCTCACAGGGATAAAATCTAAGTACCCACATTCCTTTTTAGATGCTCTGGGGGAAAATCACTTCCAAATTCATTAAAGTTGTAGGCAGAATTAGTTCCATGCATTTGTAGGAGTGAGATCCCCATTTCCTTGACATTTGATCTTCTCCATCTCTATGCCACGATGCAGCAAATCCCTCTGATTTGAACCTGACTTCTCCTTTTCTACTTTTAAGGGCTCATTTGATTACATTGGGCTCAGGGGATAATTCAAGACAATCTCCCTATCTCAAGGACTGGTAACCTTAATAACATGTTCAGTTATTTTTGCCATATAATGTAACACATTCACAGGGAGGGGATATGGGGGCCAAAATTCTGCCTAAATAGAAACTTTACAATGGCAAGACCTGGGGGAAACCACCTTAATCAGATAATCAAATTTAGCAACAAAAATAATGGGACATAACGGACAATGGCGAATGGCTTTTGGCAATTTGGTGGTGGATGTGGTGTGCTGTCACGTATTTGACAAATGGTGAACCTGCACATGTGGGTTTATATTTGGTAAATCATGTTACCTCAATAAATATCAAAAAAGAAAAAGAAGACAAACTTCTTTGTCATATTAAAAGGCAGTAATAGTGGGTTTACACAACATGCTACCACACTATAAACATATAAGCTTGTTTTGGTGTTTTCATGCCTTTGGGGGCAACAGTGGCATGATAACAATATTCCTTATAAGCTTCATTGAAAACAATACAAGCTATTTCCATAAACCATGGCCTTAAAGAGGTACAATTAGTCAGTCAAGGTTTAAATCTGGGGAGTGAGATTTAAAAAATAATAATAATGGGACAAACTGCATTATGTGCCTCCAGATGTGATGCAATGAGAAGTACATAGCACTCATGGCATATTTTTGCCAAAAAATATTTAACCTGTATCTAGTCATGAGGAAATGATCAGACTAATCCATATTGTGAGACCTTATACAAAACAAAATATAGTCAAAATTCTGCAAATGTCTTTAAAGACAAAAAGAAAAATGTAGGGGGGACTATTTTAGATTAAAGGAGACAAAAGAGACAGAAACTATATAAAATATATATTCTTCTACTGAAATTTTGAATAAAAGGAAAAAAGTCATAGAGGACATTATTGGGACTATTAGAAATTTGAATGTGGACTGTGTATTAGATGATGGTATTATATCAATACTAATTTCTTGTGCATGATAATGGTGTTGAAGTCCTGTAACAGAATGTCCTTGTCCTCAGGAGATACATGATGGTTATTTAGGGATGAAGTACCATGAATCACAAATGGTTCAGCAAAAAAAAATGTTTATGTACATGAGAGACTGGGTAGAATGTGAATTTCATCTTTACTCATGTGCAATTTCATCTGTGGGAAACAGTAAGTGAATGCAGAAAACTGTTTGCAGATAAACCAAGCCATGCAGGAATACACATAACTAATATATATATGTACTATAGACATCTATTAGTTACATTGATTCACCACATGCGTTATGACTTACATCCATTCACATCTGATGTTACAACTCTGTCAAATTTCAGATAACTCTTTCCATCACTTTATAAGAATTCACAAGCTATAACCATTCAACATCCACATTCAAAGGCAAATTTCAGATCTTTTTCAAGATAAAGTGTCATATTTGTTGCACGATTCATCTATTTCTTATCATCTAATATATGTAAAACTGTGATACCATTTTTTATCAACTTTTACCTTTTTTGTGTTACTGACAAGGATTTTTATTATTATACCTCTAACCTCATCTTACACATAAGACATGGACTTTTATTGCACAACTTTTCATACTTGTGGTTTTTAGAAATGCATATGTTGCTTATAGCAGAAATATTGAGTTTCAAGAAAATTTTGTTGGGATTCTGAATAGAATCACAATAAATTCATTAATTTTAAAAAACTAATATTCTTATATTTAGTTTTTCTATCCAGAAACAAAAGATGTCTCTATTAAAGTCACTCACTTTATATTAATCAATTAATTTTTATTTTTTTAAGTAAAGTTACAGCCAGGAATGAAGGTGAATAGGGAGGCAGGTAGGCAGGAAGAGAGGAGGAAGAAACATTTTATTTATTTTATTTAGTTGTTCATATTGGTTGGTCCCCCGACCTGGATCACAAACCTGGGTCCCTGAGAGGTATGTGAACTAGGCCATGGCAGACTTACCCACTTCCTTCTTAGCTTAAAATGTCTACTCATGTTTCAAGCTTGTATTATATAGCGTTTTTTATTACAAGTGACAAAAATTCAACACAATCCATTACAAGCAAAAAATGGAATATATTGGTTCATAAAAATTAGGGAGTGCAAGGAAATTTCTTTAAGAACAGTGGGACAATGTCTTCAGGACTCTCTCTCTAGGCTCTATTCCTCTCTGCTTATTTTCTACTACAGTTTCTCTCCCTGTGGCAATTTGTTTGTGTACACACACAAACACACACACATTATGCTATATCCTTACAATTTACTAGGCCCTAGTATCTTTTTCCATCTATCAAACTCATATGATGATTCTGGTTGGCCCTACTTGAGAACTATACCCATCCCAGTGTTATGGGATTCCATGAATGGTCAAGGTTGGGTTATATGCCCACTTCTGCACTCTACGGTGGAGTGGAGCTCTTATGCACAGTTCCTAGAAAACTGTATCTGACAGGTCTCCACAGGTTAGAGCAGGCAGATGTCTGCTATTAGAAAGTGAATCTCTTTTCTCTTTGTGCCTCTTCAGTATGTCCCTCTAGGAAAAAAAATTGACTAACATGACTAATGACTTTGAGAGAAGACACTGGGTATGTATGGCTCATCTCTTCCTGGATCCCCACTTTGAATCTATTTTGTCTGCAGACCGTGTGCCCTCTGATTTGATTTCTGTGAGGGTAGCCTAAGTTGGCACTACATGAATAAGTCTCTCAATTCAGGGCAGAGAGTGTTTAAAAGGCCCACTTGATCACAGATCTAAGGCTGTGGCCACTCGATAGCTTCATTGGTAAGAATGCTGACATGTTAATCTCCATTTATTCATTTCCTGTGCCTTATTTCTCAATTAGTTAGAAATTATGAAGGAGGAAAAGGGAGAATTACGTATTGACTCCTTACAACCTTAACATTTACTAACAATGTCCCATATCAAATAGCACTTCTGTGAAGCCTTTAATAACTCCTCCTACTCCTCAGGCAATATCAATCTCATTCTTCTGTGTATTTGTCTAAGAGTACTTGTAAAATAAAAGAATAATTATGCTCATATTATAGTCAAATATAGAAGTAATTTTATTCCTCTTTGAACCCCAGCACATGCTATTTCGCTAAGTGCTGGTCTTTATGAGGAATAAAAGAATATTTCCTTTTTAATTACCTTTGATATAAAAGCTTCTCCAAAGGTTTTTAGAAGTTCAATTAGATTTCATTGACAAGGTTCTCACATTAGTTTCATTTTCTCTTTTTTTAAGAGAGGAAGGGGGAGGAAGAACTATAGGAAGGGAGGCAGGGAAGGAGAGAGGAAGAAAGAAAGGAAGGAAGGAAGGAAGGAAGGAAGGAAGGAAGGAAGGAAGCTAGAGAATGAAACACTTGTTTATTTTATCTGCCTGCCCCATCCTTGGGCTTTACATGGTCTATGCCCTAACCACTGGCTTAGCACCTGAGCCACCAGGGCATACTTTATTAGCCTTTTAACAAACTCAATATTAGGAATATAAAACTTCTAATGAAAACCATGTTATCCCTCATCTAGATTATGCCTCTTTAATTAAAGATTCTGTAAGTGCCTCATGGAGAACCAGTATGATTCAAGGACCTTTGCACTAGTTAAGAGAAAATGCATCCCAGGATGGGTGATAGAGTAGGATAAACCAGTTCCCTCTAAATAAAAGGAAGAAGTATGTAAATTTCAGAGCTGAGGACTGCGGGAAGAAAGAGCCCCTAAAAGATAGCAATAAAAAGGCACAAATATATTAATGTGTAAGAAATGGAGGTGATTATAAAGGTATCTGGAAACAGTAGCTCGGTAGCTATGTGTTCATATAGTGAGATCTAATATAGTGGCATTGATATCTGTTGTAGACTTGTCCCATAGAAACAGAAAAACAGTAGTCTAAAGTACATGATATAGTACTTTAATTTAAGCATCTCCAGATGGGATTTTACAGTTAGATGTCAAAGGAGGCGTCAGATGAAAGTTCTATAGAGGTTTCATTGTGGAGTGGGGCTATTGCAGTCCAATATTTAATCTCCAAGTTTTCAGATGAAAAAAAAATTTTTAAATCATTTTACTCAAGGGTGATCCAGTCAATTATAATCTACCTCATTACTGCTTGAATTATGACAGACTGTCACTTATAATTTAATTATTGATGCCAATTATTCTGTTACCCTTATCTCTCCTAATCTTTTGGTCCTAAAGTTGATTTAGTCATAGAATTATGGGGGAAAGGAGTTGAATTTTAAGAATGTAACTTCTATTGTATTTCTCTCATCATAGAATACATGTTAAATGTAGAGAATTTAGAAAAAAATCAAAATGCTAAAAGAAGAAAAATTATTAATTTATTCATAACTCCGAAACACTAAGAAAATAATTACTCATCTTTTTTTTAAAGAAGTACATGTAGGAATAAAGGTGAGTTGGCAAGTAGGCAGGAAGAGGAAGAAGTTTTTTGTTTCTTTTACTTGTACATCTTCGTTGTTCTCTCCTGGCCTGGGACAAGAACCTGGGTCCTTGGGCTATATATGGCCTGCACTTTGGTCAGAGGCAGTTTACCAAACCACTGCTACACCACCATCTGTGTATTTCCTTCTAGTCTTTTTCTATATATGCTTAGACACTTAGGGTCATACGAGATATTATATCCTGCTATTTATATTCATTGTAAAGTCTTTTTCCTTACTGCATGCTCTAAACTATGTTCCTCCAAAATTCATATGCTGAAGTCCTAACTTCCAGTACCTTGTAATGTGACTGTATTTGGAGATAAGGACTTTAAAGAGGTAATGAAATTAAAATGAGTCCATTAGGATGGGTCCTAATGCAATCTGACATGTGTCTTTATCAAAGGAAATTTGGACACATGAAAGAGACACCAGGGATGAGCACACACTGAGAAACACCATATGAGGACACAGCAAAAGGCAGCCAACAGCAACTCAAGGAACAGGCATCAGAATACATCGCATCTGCCAACACCATGATTTTGGACCTCTGAAAGCCTGGGAGAGAGATTTTAAAGGACACCAACCTTACCAACACCTTGATTTTGAACTCCTAGGCTCCAGAATTGTGAGAAAATAAAATTTTATTGCTTAAGCCACCCAGTCTGTGGTGTGTTATAGTAGCTCTAGTAAGCTATTAGAATTGACATTACACTTAACATTCTTCAAAATCTACTGCAATATCCTTTTTAAAGGGAGGAATGAAGGGAAAGGAAAAAGAAGCATTCTTTAAGAAAGGAACACGAAAAGAAAGTACTTTTTATTTATTCGTTTTGGCTATTCCCCGTGGCCCTGGGTTTCAAACTTGGGTCCTTAGGCTGTATTACATGGTTCACATCCGAGCTGTCAACTTAGCACCTGAATCACCAGCGTGCCCCTATAATATTCTTTTAAAATATCCTAAAACAACTTGTAAACACATGCTATGCTCCTATTTTCACTATTACAAACCATATTTCAATAAATAGGAAACTGAATATTCTTAGATATAATTTTCATTAAATAAGAATAGTTGGATTAATTCCTCTACAGTACACTTGGGAAAATTTATGTCTGCTCTCAAGATCAAGTCTAGTGACACACTGAAAAATTCTCACTTGCAGTTCCATTATTTCTATTCTTCTCATAGAACATCAATTTTCTGGCAACCTTGAAAAGATTATAATAAATTAAGTAAATTCATTATCTTTATATGAGCTACATTCCAGATGTGAGGATTAATCCTGATACCCTCCATTAGATCTGAGGATTATTCTGAGCTCTTTCTTATATTAGGGGAGATACATGATTTCTTTGATAAAAACTTGGGGAATGTCCTTGCCTCATAAGTAATACAGTATGCCTGGAGGATGACCTTTCTTGATTCTGTTCCCAATACTTAGGAGTTGCTATTACAAAGTAAGAAATATGCACTAGTATAGATTTCAGTAAGAGAGGAACTGGCAACAATTCCTTACCTGTGAAGTATATTTAGCCTATCCCATGCATGACTTTGGTACTGAGTTTCCATTAATTTCAGCCAAAAGTTCTTTTTGATATTATGATTTATAATAAGCACAGGGCCCCTAAAGCCTTTGGAATTTCCTAAGTGATGAGAGCTACAAAGGTGTCTTTTGCTAGGTTAATGAGGAGACTTTTGAGTCTCACCTGCAGATGGGAGCTGGTGCTAGGTTGCTAGGAGAAACAATCAAGGAATAGAGGGTTAGAACTTTCAGTCATAACCCATTGCTCAACTTTCTGGAGGGGGCCTGGAGTTTGAATCAATTACCAATGCTTATGCAATGAAACCTCGACAAAAATTCAAAGGACATATTCAATTAGCATAATTCCCTGTAGTTCCATCCATATTGTCCCAAAAGGCAAAATTTTTCTTTCATAAATGAGTAGTATTCCATTGTGTATATAAATCTGAAGAAGAAAGACAATACCAGATTATTTCATTCATATGTGGGATATAAAGAAACAAAGCAAACAGACAAAGCAAAACAAAAATAAATCCACAGATTCCAATAATAGAATTGAGATTATCAGACGGGAAGGGGAGTGGCAGCAAAGGGTATAGGGGGCAATGAACAATGGTGGATGGCTATTAGAAATTTCGTGGTGAGTGTGGTATATCATACATTTGAAGAAGTGTGAACCTGTACTACTAAAATCTATACAGTGTTGTTAACCAAGATTATCTCAATTTTTTAAAAAGTTAAGATTGTTTCTAAATTGGTGGACAAGTAGAGATTTGGGGAAAGTGGTAAACTCTGAGAGGGCATGAAAGTTCCTTGCCCCTTCCCACATAACTTACCCTGCACATCTCTTCCATACACCTGTTCCTGAATTATATCCCATTATAATGAACCAGTAATCTAGTAAGAAAATATTTCTCTGAGTTCTGCGGGCTACTCTAGCAAAAAATTGAACCCAAAGGAGTCATGAGAACCTCTGATTTATAGTTGGTTGCTAAGAAGCACAGGAAACAACTTGGGCTTTCTACGGGACTAACTTCTAAAGTGGTAGTGGGTAAGGGGGAAGGTCAGTCTTGTAGGAATAGCTTTCAGCCTATGAAATCTGATGTTATCTGTGGGTAGACAGTTTCCTAAATGAGTTAAATTGTAGAATACTTAACTGATGTCTAGAGAATCACTTATAATATGTAGGGAACCCATACACACACACCTTGAAAATTGGGTCCAGGAACCCATTTAGTCATATAGTCAGTCACAAAATTTGTCATATAATCAGCTTAAAATACCTCAAAGGGATAAGATGAGTGAATTGACTTAAAGTAATATGAAGAAAACCTGGAAGTATCCTAGTTTGAACAATGGTTATACAATTGAAGTATATTCATTTTCTACTATTATGTAACAAATTACCACAAATTTAACAGTTTAAAACAGTCCCATTTATGATGTCATAGTTTCTGTGAGTTAGGAGCTACAATACAGATTAGCTGGGTCCTCTGTTTGGGATCCCACCAGGCTGTAATCAAGGTAGATAGGTCAGGTCTACTGTCTTATCTAAAACTCAGGATGTTATTCCAGTCTCATGTAGTTGTTGGCATGTAGTTCTTGTGGTAGTAGAACTGAGACATTCAGCTATAGGCCACCACCAGTTCCTCGTTACAGGCCCCTGTCCATAAACAGTTTATTTCACAGCATTTTGCTTCTTCAAGTCTAACAGGAGAGTTTCTTTCACTCCATTTTGTAGGGACAATCTCATATAAATTAACATCATTGTGTGAGTCCCATTCAAGCACATTTGTCATATTCTATGAATTAGAAGCAAGTCATAATTCTACCTGCCTACAAGAGGGGATTTTACAGGGTGTGACAAATTGGGGGTCATATCAGGTTTGATCACCTCAGGAAGAGTAGGTACTAAATAAGAGAGCAGCATATTCATATTATTCATTCAAACAACATTTACAGGTGACCTCCGATGGACAAGGAACTATATTAGGCATTTGAAGTACAGAGAAAGAAAACATCACCCCTATCTTGGAGGGAAAATAGGTAGTTATTTAGAAACAAGTAAGTTGGATTCATAGGTACACCTTAAACAAAACATACCAAATTAAATTCTATATGGATAAATTTTAAATATAAAAATAAAACCATAATTAATCATAATGGTAGAAGGAAGAATCATGCTAGTTTTAAACAATTATCTCAGAGCAGGGAGGGGAGATGCCCTTGTCATTATGAGCCAGACTACATAAAAATAAAAGAAATTCTAAATGAAAACACAAAATCACAAAACAAACAAAACACAGGACATACAAAAAAAAAAACAATTGGCAATTCATATGGGAATGGGCTAATTCTCTTAATGTATAAAGACTCCTACAAATCAATACGAAAAAAACCATCATCCCATTTTTAAAATGAAC
This sequence comes from Solenodon paradoxus, assembly GCA_004363575.1. Lineage (NCBI taxonomy): Eukaryota > Metazoa > Chordata > Mammalia > Eulipotyphla > Solenodontidae > Solenodon > Solenodon paradoxus. The sequence goes on along the minus strand of RJWH01004438.1, from coordinate 20,725 downwards.
AGAGTATGTAAATACCACAGAGAAAAAAATGCTTGGCTTGAAAGCATAAGAAGATTCCTAAATTTACTTATAAAAGGAAAAAATATTGATTGAAATTATACTTAAAATCCTTTTCACATAATAAAGTTAACAAATACCAACAATTTTAACAAGACAATATAATGGTCAGAGTATGAAGAAATAGTCTCTTTTTTTTTAAAGGAAAGTTGTAGGCAAGAATGAAGGTGAGTAGGCAGGCAGGCAGGAAGAGAGAGGAGGAAGAAATATTTATTTTTATTTTAATTCAGTTGTTTATCTTGGTTGTTCCCCTCACCCCAAAACTGGGTCCTTGGGATGTATGTGAACTACCTCTGTCTGGTGGCCTTATCACTAGGCCACCAGGATGCACAGGTATTCTCTTATATTACTGGTGGACGCACTCAACCAAGGCAACTTGGCAACTTCTATTAAGCTATTTATATTCATATTATCTGACTCAACAATAGAAAGCTATCTTACAGATAAACATACTTATAGGGTTATTAATTGCAGCATTTGTTTTATTTTTAAGAGAAAGGTAAAGGCAGGAATAAAGGTGAGTAGGCAAACAGGCAGGGAGGAAGAGGAGAAATATGTTTATTTATTTTTATGTAGTTTATCTTGGTTGTCTTCCCCTCCCAGCTGTCCTGCCCCCCTTTCTGGGTCAGGAACCTGGATCCTTGGGAGGTATGTAACTGCACTTGTTGAGAAGTGGCAGACTTCACTGCTACTGAAGTAGGACTGCAGCATTCTTTTTAATGGTCAAGTATTTTAAATAACTTAAATGTCAGTCAGTATAGAAATCAAAATGGTCCTTTCAATAGAATACAATGTAGTTGTTTTAAAGATGAAGGAATTTTCAAATCTGAATGGCAATGCGAGGAGCTCTGCAGATCCACTCATTAATGAAACACCCATAACTGGTGAAAATCATGTTTTTAAAAAAACATATACATAACCATTTTAAACTCTCTGGAAATTGTCTTAAGGGCATAGAGAGAAAAAAACATATTCAAGAAAATCTAAATCTCAGTAAAAAGAGTAAATCTGTGACACTTGAGCAACACACACTACCAGTTCAGCATGACAGAAGCTCCACTCCCTGAGAATGTGGCCCAAGTTGGAGTCAAAGGTTGTTATATCTTCTCCAGGAGGCCTCCAGGCCTCAGGCATTTCTCAACCTATCCCTAGCTCCAGTGGCAGAGGCTACATTCCTGGCGTGGTAACAAAAGATGGAGGGCTTCCTTCCTTCACCTATTCCCCAATCACAGAACAGAGGCTCTACCCAAGTGCAACAGGACAAAAACATTGCAGCCCTGAAGGTCACTGCCTAGCTTGCCTTTTTTTAAAGGAAAGGTTCAGGCAGGAATGAAGGTGAGTAGGCAGGCAGACAGGAAGAGAGAGCAGGAGGAAGCACTGTATTTGTATTTAATTGTTCACCTTGGTTGTAACCCCAGAGGTTATCAGCCCTATTCAGTGTCCCGTGCATAAAACACGGTTGTCAATCCAGGAGAAGCAGACCACTGCCTTATTCCCATCTCAGAGATTTAGCAGCGCTCAAAAACTATTGACTGAGCTGTAATTCTATTCTCCTGAAACTTACACAGTATTGTGAAGTAGTGAAATAGTAATTTTAAAAAATTAGGAAAAATAACTATAAAAAATCTGAAGCTAACATAGTACTTAATGGTGAAAAACTGAATGTTTTCCTCCTATGAGGAGGAATCAAACAGGCTGTTTACTCTCACTATTTCTATTCAACATTTGTACTAGAAATTCAAACCAGGGCGATTGGGCAAGGAAAAGAAATAATAGGTATCCAGTTTGGGGGAAAAAAAAAAGACTGCTTTAAGAGAAGAAAGAAAAAAAGGAAGCACTTTTATTTATTTGCTTGCTTTATTTGTTTTTTGTTATTCCCAGCCCCCAGGTCTCAAACCTAGATCCTTGGGCTTCATGGTCTATACGCCAGCAGCCATTTTTGCATCTGAGCCAACAGGGCATGCTAGAAAAGGCAAAAAATATATATAATCTGGTGAGAAGCCAGTGTATGAAATGCATCCGATCTGGAAAAGATGTAAATGACCTCTATTTACAGATGACATTTTGTATACAGAAAATCCAGCCAGGTTGCAGGAAACAAAAATTAACATGTAAAAGTCAATTGCATTTCTATACAGTATCAATAAGCAAAATAAAAATAAAAATTTAAAAACAATGTATAACATCTAAAAGAATAAAATACTTAGGAATACATGTATTAAAAGAAAACTGTAGAGCAATGTTGAAAGAAATTACGGAAGATCTGAAAAAAAGGAATGATATCCCATGTTTATGAATCAGAAGACTTGATATTGTTAAGAAGAAATACTGTCCAAATTGACCTATGGATTTAAGGCAATACTCATCAAAATCCCAGCTGACTTCTTTGCAGAGATGACAAGCTGATTGCGAAATTCATATGGAAATTTAGTGGACCCAGAATAGTCAAAACAACCTTGAAAAACAAGAACAAAGTTGGAAAACTGACACTTCCCACTTCAAAACTTATTACAAAGCAACAGTAATCAAGACAGTGTGGTACTGGCATAAGGACAGATATGTAGATCGATGCAATGGAATTGAGAATCCAGAAATAAACCTTCACATTTATGGTCAACTGATTTTCTTTTATGCCCTGCCTAGGTCTCAAACCTAGATTGTTGAGCTTTATACTGGCTATATTTTAGCCTCCTCAACTGCCTGAGCCACAAGTGTGTGTCGGGTTAAATGATTTTAACTAGGGTGCCAAGATAATTCAATGGGAGAAAAAATAGTCTTTTCAACAAGTGGTCCTGGGGCAACTGGATAGTCACATGCAAAAGAATTCCTTTGACCTCACATCATGTACAAAAATTAACTCCAAATGGATAAAAGACCTAAATATAAGATCTAAAACTATAAAACTCTCAAAAGGTCTAAATCTTTATGACCTTGATTTGGCAATGGTTCTTAGATATGACGTCAAACAGATAAATAACAAAATTAAAATTAAAAATTTTTATTCTTCAAATGACACCATCAGGATAATGAATAAACAACTCATAGGAGAAATGTTTGCCAATCGTTTCTCTGATAAGAAGGTTATATCTAGACTATGTAAAGAACTTTTATAATTCCAAAATAAGAAAACAACTACTTTACATCCAATGGGATGGCTATTATTTAAAAAAGAAGAAAATAACAAGTGTCATAAAGCATATGAAGAAAATGGAACCCTCTGCATTGCTGGTGGGAATGTAAAAAGGTGAAGCCATTGTGGAAATTGTATAGCAATTTCTGTAAAAATTAAACATATAATTAACATATGATCCAGCAATTACATTTCTGAGTGCATATCCAAAAGAAGTGAAAGCAGGGACTGGAACAGTTATTTGTATACCCATTTTCATAGCAGTACTATTCACAATAGCCAAAAGGTGAAACAACTCAAGTGTCCTTTGACAGATTAATGGATAAACAAAATATGGTCGATACATATAATGGAATATTATTCAGCCTTAAAAAGGAAAGAAATACAATTAACCCTTGAACGGGGTTACTATATGACCCAGTTTGATCAGGACTATCCTGGTTTAACAGTCGAACCACACCCCCACCTCACACACCTACTCCCACATGCCCTGCACCCTGCACCTGGTGATATTCCAATGGGTCCAGGTTTCAACCCTTAAAATTATGGCAAAGTCTACACTTGAGTGACGTGGGGATTGGGATGCCGAACTCCCACCAGTCAAAAATCTGTATATAACTTTTGACTCTCCCCAAATTTAATTGCCAATAACTTGCCGTTGACTAGAAATCTTACCAACAGCATCAATAGTCAATTAACACATATTTTGTATGTTATATGTATTATATACCATTTTCTTATATTAAGGTAAGCTAGAAAAAAGAAAATGTTAGTAAGAAAATCATAAGGAAAATACATTTATAGTACTGTACTGTATCAATACCATAAGTTTACATCATCTATTTACAGACTGAATCATCTGTCTATCAGTAATATTGTGTATGGTACATTCAAACAAGCCAACTTTTTCTTGTAATGTCATGACTTAACTATTTCTTGGGACCACTTCCACTGTCTAATGGCACTTCATATGAGCCCCCTGTTGTTATCCAATATTTACAGTATTGTACTAAACATAATGAAAAATAAGTGATAACCATATGAGATTACTTCTTACTGTAATACACAGTTTACTGGAGAAATGAACTGCTCAGGTGAAGGTGATTATCATCACGTGACATTTTAAGGGAAGCCCCCAATACTTGAGCTCAACCCAATAGCAACAAGAGGTGGCTACAAAATTATTATAGTAGTACATACAGCATGTACTACAACAAATTTTATGTAATTATGACCACTACATCTTTATGTTTGTTTACAGTTCTACCAATTGATAATAGCACTATGCATGTTCTATGTTTATGTGTGTAGTTTTTGATGCATTTTAACTTTTTAAATAGATTTGTGTATATTTTATGGTAATAAATGATAAAATGGGTAATATATTATGCATCATGACATATCTCTTTTCCTATTTTTTTCAATATTTCTAGCTACCCAATTCATCTGCAAGCTTTTCCCAATTATCATAAATCACCCCAAATTTTTCCCTATATATTAATTTTTTTTCAATGTGTGGGACACCCTGGTGGAGTAGCAGTTTAGTTAGTCACCTTCCATCAGGAGCACAGTCCACATACATCCCAAGGACCTAGGCTTTCGGCCCAGGGCTGGGCCAAGATGAATAAAGATGAACAGATATACAAAATATAATAAAGATGCTTCATCCCCCTCTCTCTTCATGCCTGCCTACGCACCATCATTTCTGTCTGTAGCTTTTCTTTAAAAAAATAAAGAGAATAATTAGTGACCTACATGCTTCAAGTCCATGCCGTTGAAGGGTCAACTGTAATGACACATAGTAAAACACAGATACATCCTGAAGACATTATACTGAAGGAAATAAGCCAGTCATAAAACAGCAAATATTATATGAGATTCCTTAGAGTAGTCAAATGCATAGACAGATAGTAGAATGGTGGTTGCCAGGGCTTAGGAAGAGGAAGCAAGAGAGAGTTAGTATTTGATGGGCACAGAGTTTCAGTTGGTTAAGATGAAAAGGAACTGGAAATGGTGGTGGTGGTGGCGGCACAGTAATGTGAATATACTTAATACCAAACAACTGAACACTTAAAAATGCTTAAAATGGTCAATATGTATATATATATATATGTATATATATAATGTCATACAAGCCACAATAAAAGGGAAGATACCCCAATTTTTAAATGAGCAAAGGATCTGAATAGACATTTTACAATGAATATATGCAAATGACCAACACAAACTTGAAAAGATACACGTCACTAGTCACCAGGAAAATGTTAATAAAACTATAATAAGATGCCACTTTACACTCCCTGGGATGGCTATGATCAAAAGCACAGATGATTACAAAATTGGTGAAAATACAGAGTCATTGGAACCTTCATATACTACTAGTAGGGATATAGAATTAGTGAAATATATTTCTTCTCACAATACAGTAGCTACTGAAGCATGCCTACGGACTTAGAACTAGAATCTGAGATGGAAATGAAAAGGTTGAAAAGATAAAAAGGAGAAGGAAGAATGTCAGCTTAGCCAGGACCCTGTAGAGATGGGAGGATATAGCACTCAGGAAGAATTAGTCTTTCACAGAGGGAGGGAAGCAGAAAAAGTTGAGCAATTAAATTTTGAAGTAGGGGAGCTAGTATTTGGTTTCAATTTTCTTTAAGAAGGGAGGCAAGGACATCTTCGGAATAGGAAGAAACAGGGATGAGCAGGCAGTCTGAGAAGAGAGAAGGTTTGAAACATCATCTACGGGGAATGGAAGGAGAAGCTTCCTAGCAAAAGTAAAAGAACTGCTGCTAGGTCATTGTGGTCCCACTATTTAACTGGAGGCATCATGCATTTAACTTATGATTCCACATCTGAAGAGGGTCACCGGCAATTACAATGAATTTTAGGGTAAGGCCATTAAGATGGGAAGTGTTCTAGAAAGCTTTTTACATGAGGACTGACTGAAGAAGCTAGCTAGAACTATTACATGAAATGAATCTAAAAGAACAATGAGAAAGAAGACAGACAATAGCAAAATACATGATAATTTGCCATAAAAGAGGGCAGAATTAGACCTTCTGTCCCGAAGATGATGCGATTGTCTCCTTGCTATTGTTATCTTCCCAAATAGACAATAAGTATTCACCAGCTGATGAATAAATCTGTAAAAGGACTGAAAACACACTGTACTCTGTGGTGGCAGTAACACAGGCTACTCTTCTGAAAAGCAGGGCTGTGAAGGAAAAGAGAAAATTAAATTTAGCTGAGAAGAAATGCAGAATTTAAGAAGGGCACAGTGATCTCTAATAAGTTGTGTCATCGATTCAGAGATGAACATTTCTTCGCATTTTTAAAGTTTCAGAAATTGAATCCATCTGCCAATTAGTGGAATCTCACGACGCTGTTGGCCCTGCAGCCGTTGTAATATAGTTGTCGTTGCCTGACACCATCTGGTAAGACTAAGAAAGCACCAGCAACCGAAACTTGGAGGACAGTGGTCAGCAGCAATTTGGAAGACAAAGAATACTCTTTTCCCCCAGTAATACCACAACATTGCCATTCTTAATGACAAAGAGAATCATGTTAGGTGGAAAATCCAGAATATGTTCACTGAGCCACAAATTAATTTGGAAGAGTCAGATTCTTAATATGAAAATGTTTCAGAAATACCTTAACCAATGAACATTTCAGTGTTCTTTGTAATGTGTGCACAAGAGTGATATATTATAAAAATCCATTTCTAAATGAATCTTAAAGAACATTCATAATAATTATAATCACAAAATATAAGCTCTGAAAGCTAAAATATGGCGCACGCTGTGGCTCTGGTGGCAAAGTTGGCTCAGGTAGTTAGGGCAGCTAAGGTACAGGCCATGTAAAGCCCAAGGACCTGAGTTTGTGACCTAGGCCAGAAAAAAAGCAATAATAATCTAAAGAAACAAATTAAATAGTATTGCATTATAATTTAATTGGTGGCAGTATTTTGTTCTTTCATAATGGTGCATAAAACAAATGTCAGTTTTGTAGTCAATGATGTTTCAGATTAGATGAAATACAGTAATTCTACATCTTGAATAGTGCCATCCAAATATCATACTACTAACCGCAAAAATGCTAATTTGGGGACATTAAAATATATTTATAAATTTCCTCTAAAATATTTACTACAGTGCACTCTGGTGGCCTACATTGGGCATAGCCCACACACACCCCAAGTGCCCAGGGAAACAACAAAGATAAACAAACAAATAAATAAATAAAATAACTGCTTCCTTCTCCTTTTTCTTCCTGCCTGTCTGCCTCTGCTCACCTTCACTCCCGCCTGCACATTTCCTATAAAAATAGTATTACTACATGGTAGGTAATGGGTGTTGGATATACAATGGTGAATAAAACATAGTTTTCATTCTCCTTGAGCTTAAATAAGACCAGTGTGTTCTCAAACTGGTCACTTTAAATTAGTTCCTCTAGCGCCATGGTGGAGTAGCAGTTAGGTGAGCCGCCTTCAGATGAGTACATCCCAAGGACCCAGGTCCACCTCCCAGAGGAACAACCAATGTGAACAACTGGATAAAAATGAAAAATAATGCCTATTCCTCCTCAATTTTCCTGCCTTCCTGCAAGTGCACCTTCATTCCTGCGTGCACCTTTCCCTTAAAAAAAAACAAAAAAAAGTTCCTCAAGATACTCAAAGAAAAAGCTGTTCTGTAGCCAGATTAGTTTGAGGAAGTTTTCATACTAAAATTCACTTCTCTGTGGTGTACATTATCACTTAAATGTTTTTTTTAAATACTGTGGTAAAAGAAGCTTAATTTTGTTTCACTCTGAATATTCGAAACATATTGATAATACAAACCTAGAGTTGGAATTATGATACATAACATAAAAAAAATCTATAAATCAACTGGAAAAAGACAAATATGGGCAACAGACAACAACAGGCAATCACTGAAGAAGATATTGACCAATACTTTTGAAAATAAAATGCCCAACCTCACTCATATTTAAGAAATACAAATTAAAACAAGAGAGCAAACTTTTGGTCATCTGATTGGCAAAAATGGAAAAAGTGTAATGATATGTTATGAAGATGTGGGGAAGAAGATACTTCTGACTGGAATATGAAGTAGATCAATATTTTAAGAGCACGATTTGGCTATATCTACCAATTTTATTTCTATAAAATTTCCCTATAGAAATATTCACATAGGTGCCAAAAATGTATGTACATAGGATGCCCACTGCAGCGTTGTTTGAATAGTGAAAAACTGGAAAGAACATCAATGTCCATGGGCATTTAATGAACTATATTATATCCACACAAAGGTTTACTATGAAGCCATTATAAAGAGAAATCTAATTGAAAATATCTGACTAAAGATATGTGCTTATCGTCCTCTGTTTTGACATTCCACTAAAATGATGATAAAGGAATAAAGAAAAGTGGCATGAAAAATTTCTGGAAAATTGGAAATGTGTCAATTGATGAAATAGAATGGTACAAGGCAATGTGCCTGGCAACGCCCTAGAAAGACTCCCATTTCAGAGCTGGCAAGCACACGAAATCAAAACAAGAAGGGAGTCTGAAAAATGAGGGGTGAATTGAAAGCCTGTCTATGAAAGGAATGCTCCTATGACCCCAACCCATCATCCCCACACTCAGCATACTTAACCCAATCATTCTTCTTAGGGGAGGGAAGGAGGGAGGGAGGGAGGGAGGGAGGGAGGGAGAGAGAGAGAGAGAGAGAGAGAGAGAGAGAGAGAGAGAGAGAGAGAGAGAGAGAGAGA